>JBAMIB010282478.1:0-11648 GCA_037177415.1 Kaempferia rotunda | reverse complement strand
CTGTCGAAGTTAATTTCGTCTCCATATGATACACTGACAACACCATCGATCCATGCGATCATCTCTCTCACACCCTAATGCAATCATCTCTCTCACACCCTAATGCATTGGCTGCCCCCTTCGTTCTCCAATGATTTAACCTTCACTGATGGCCACCTTGCCTTGGCCTCTTTTTATTCCTGACACTGATTAACGTAGATAAACAACCCGTCTCTGCCTTGATGACTGAGATCCACTCACCAACAAAAAATTTTCTTCTCTCACTCTCCATGCGTCTTTTTCATATATACATACATATTCATGACATAGATGCAATCTACCACCTATAGTTGTTTTAAATGGTGACCATCAGAGTTAAATCTTTGTTACAGAGTAGAGACAATTGATGAAAAAAATATTGAAAATATCAGTAAAGGCCATGTATTTCTACAAGTGTCAATATGAACATTTTGGCATATGAAATGATTAAAATGAATGTTTGAAGTGCTATGTTATTATCAAAAAGAACAAGATACCTACATTTCATTAACAATTGGGTATAAGCCCACACAGATCATTTTCAAGTATAAAGAAAAACAGCATAGTTTGATTAAACAAGATGAATCAATTAGAAGCAGTGGAGTAAAAAAAGCTTGAGAGTGACTTAAGCGAGAGGACATTCCACAAACTACTGTTGTTCTTAAATTCCAACCAACTAGTCCCTATCTGTAGCCAATCAAATTCAACCCCACACATGAACAAAGGTCAACCAAGGAAATAGTTGTTGCATTGTGAGATGTTCCCACTAACTTGAAAGGAGATAAATTGTCAATCATCGTGCACGAATGAGTAGTTGGAAAAGAGATGTTTCATCAAAAATAAAGCCTGATGTCAATTAGGATAAGCCAGGTAACGAATGTACTAAGTAAATCATATCACTAACAGGTAAACAGATGTACACCTTTTGGGGGAAAATAACACCTGCAGGTGGTTGAGTGATATGCTTATGTGCATCTGGAAGTTTGTAAATTGAACATCTGGAGAAAGGAACGATTACACTCATTCTTTGAAGCAAATACCAAATAAGCAGAGAATTGGCGCTTACATGACTTGATTATCCATTATATCTTCCTTTCCTTTAACTGGAGATTTGAAAATCGGAGGACATGGATCTCCACCACAGAGACATAGATACCCATTCATTCCACCACTGCATAGAGAACAAATGTCAAACAGATCAAATAGTTAAATACTCTTCTTAAGGTGATTGAATTTTTGTCAAAACAGCATGCACAAATCCCAACAATTTGGGATTAGCCAGATATATTAAATTTCACCATTGAACTATGTGTAAGCTATATTATTAGTAACATTACAATTTTAAATCACTTTTGATGATATCAAATATAGTTCTTGTCTCCCATTTCTTAAAGATTTCTATGTATAAATTTTCTTCCAAACATGCACTCTGAGATTTTCCATTTATTTAACACTAAATTTTTGAAATTTCATTAAATATCTTTATCATTTGACAGATTAACCAAAAATGACTAGCCAACCATTCGATAATACTAAATAGCATTGGAACAAAAACAAATAGATACGAGCTATAACTTGCTAGCAGACTTTTTGATACAAAAACTCCAAAGAAATTTTGGCATTCCAAAATCGCTATTTAACAAGGCCACACTACCACTATTCTATAGATGAACAATAACTTAAGGATATTTGTCCAAACAAATAAAAGTAGAATATTATTTCTCAATTGTTTTCTCACTCAGCAGAGGCATACACAGATATATACCTGGCCATAGGATCAATTTTCTCTTTTACTTCAGCCTTCTCCTTGTCAGGCAAATTTGAGAATCTGCTTATCAAAGAGAAAATGTATGGGGAAAGAGTGTGGGAAACATTCACAAAAAGCATGTCCGACATAATACTGTTCCGGCGGACTTCCTCCTCCTATCAAAATATAATCACACATAGTGAACATATTTTCGAATTCAGAAAAGAACATGATTCTGATTTGCAAGCAACCACTAATACCGTTAAAGTATGTTCCACTTTTCTAATCTCTGAAAGTAATCGAGTTTCATCGATGAATGGTAGCTTAGCAATTCCCTGAGAAAAAAAAAGCAATGATACGATCAAATATTGTAATGTTGAAAAGTATAATTAATGGAATTTTCAAGATACACAGTTAAATTGTTTTTATTGTCTAACCTGCCAAGCATATCTCTTTCCATTCATATCCACTTCAAAATCTGAATAAAGATGATTAAAAAAATATGAGAAATGCAAACGGAGGAAAGGCTTTATCAAGTTTCAGTTACCAGTTGGATAGAAGTCAAGAATTGGAGATGTTGGATCAGACATCAATTGTCTATAATGTAAAGGAAGTGCATGGGAACTGTAACAGTAGATAAAATATCAGCCAAAATAAGAAATAAAACGATATAAAATATAATTATTGATATTAATTGAATCACCTTGCAGCTGGAAAGACCCCCATTAATTGATTGAATGGTTTAAAAGGTGAACCGAGAGTAAAGCTTATGTTAAAGCTGCCTAAATCTTTCATATCAGAGGCAAAAGGAGCATAATGGTAAGGGTAGAACCTGGTAACAGAAGAAAATATTGTAGAATGGACGATGTGTACATACTATACATAAAACAGAAAAGATAACTATGAGATCTAATTTAAACATAAGTAATGCACTGCTGTAGGCACTGTTGTGGATCAATCATAAAAGTAAAAGGGTGCACGTGCCAACTGCTTATACTTTATTCACTAAAACTAGTTCTCCCAAAAATTATACTAAAATGAAACATTCAAACTTCAAAAAAAAAAAAAAAAAAACTCAATTCCTTTTCCCCATTTTTTGACAACGAAATAAATTACATGAATGTTAGTGTATCAGTTAACAAATGAAATAAAGGAAAGCACTAGATACATGAGAAAAATCCAGTAAGTTCTTCGCATCACACTGCCTTAAAATTGGAACCAATATTCACATTGACCAGTAAGACAACACAGGCCTCTTATTCGTTCTTGTCCGATAAGGGGTGGATTATTCTCATCTGAACAGGACAGTATGCACAGTATATCAAAATAAGAACTAATGAAAGCCAAATGAGCATTCAAAAAGCTTATTTAAAGTATGGTTAATTAATAAATCTACTGCTAACTTTTAAGTTTTTAACAAATCACAAACTCTGTTCTACAAATATATAACAATTTCAATTTTGTGAAAAATCTATCATGACAAAAACTAGCTAATTAATTTTTAGAGTATTATTTTACATAACATACTACGTCATTTTGCCACCTCATTAGATTTTTTAACGACCAAATGTGTCATATATTAATACTTTTATCAATTAAACATATATTAATACTTTTATCAATTAAACATTATTTAACTATAGCAAATTTTACGTTTTCTAAAAACTGTATTTGAAATTCTTAAATCACTAGATGGCATGAAGTAATAATATTCATCAAGAAAAGTGTCATTTGATGTGTTATGTCAAGAATGTGCAAGATTTATCACAAATTTAATAGTATGTGATGTACTTATGATAGATTTGTTACAACCCAAAAAGTTCAGGATACATTTAATAGTCAACCCTATAGATCAAATAATATTCAATGAAGTTTATTAACCAAAAAAAAAGTAAACCATAGAATAAAGCTGTCAAATAAAACAATATTCAAAAGGAAACTAGCTCGTGGTTCACAACAGCCAGGATATAATATCAAAGGCATAGAAATAGCATCTAAATAAATAAGTTGAGATCTGGATTTCAAAGTGCATTGGTGGAAGTTAGAATCTAAATGGTTATCAGTTGAAGTTATCATGATAAAACCAAAGTTTGGAACTTTGAGTCCTGCCGAAGTTTCATTCTTTGACCAAACTAACATGATTTTGGTATCATGCCATATGGTGCTAGTGGCGAATTAGAGAAGGCAGGAGGAGTGAGATGAAGAGGAGAAGACGCTATACCTAAGAACAAGGTTTATATGGTTAAGCCCATATATTGTGGCAATCAAAATATTTGAAAACAAAATAGAGAAAAAGCAACTTGCAAATTCAAGTATATAAAATTGAAAATCTTACCATTGCCATGAGCAAACTCCTTCATAGTAATAGTGCATGACCCAGCACAGGCCTTCAGTGTACCTCAAGACCTAACAAAAACAGAAAGCAAAAAGACTAAGTAGCTGACACAATTCTTACAATTCTTTGAACTTATGGTAAATTTTTAAAGTTGGATCATATTAGAAGAGTGTCTAAAAGGCACAATACCGATCCTCTAGAAAGAAACTAATGGATATTTTTCAAACAAAAAGGATAAGTGGATAACAGAAGTAAAGAATTCCTTCATGGCCTTACCTATGACGACACATATGATAACAATGCAGTTACAATTGATAGAACCCAGGTGTTGGTTCATTCAAAATGTGCATCTATCACAAATCAAGTCTATGGCAAACAGACTTCTTCGCACCACATGAAGATATGCATTTGCAAAATTAGTGATATCAATCATGTACCAGATATATATAAATATATAGAAATGTAATATGCCAGATATATGTAAATATATAGATATATGAAAATTTTACCCAAAACAACCCGTGTGCGCAACCTCCCTGCGCAACTCTCACACGCGAGGGCGTCCTCTCGCGCGTGAGTGTCACGTAGGGATGTTGCCCAAATGTGTTGTGCATGGTAAAATTTCTCTATAGATATAATTATATATATTTATATATGTAATATCTAGAAGAAAATTTTATAGGGATTAAAACTATTAAGATTTAATCTCATTGAATTTATTGAGGAAAATAATAATAAAATAATTAACAATAAACAAAGAATAAATATAAAAAGAGTATATTTGATGTATTAAAATTTTACTAGATTTTTCATAATTTTTAAATATTTTATGGGGATAAATCGATTAGACTTTAGAAAAGTTTGTTCAAGCTACCCAATTTAAATGACGAGTTGATTAAATGAATTAATCTAAGGTTTCAATTACAATTTCTAAGTTTTCTTTTGCACCATCTCCCTCTTCACGCACAGGGGTTACCCCTGCAGCCGTCACCACGTCGGCTGCTCACGTGCGGCGTGCCCCACCATCGGCGTCACTCTTCCCTGCCAGCGTACCTCACCACCGTCGGCATCTGGCCGCACCATTGTCCCCTCCTCACGAGTCATGCCCTACTTTCTCTTCTTTACATTTCACAACAGATGTCGAGCCTAAGGAAACACGGCCAAACTTCCACCTAGCGTCGTGTCTTGGCCGAGACCATCATCACCGGAAGTCGGGCAGTCTTGCTCGTAGCAGCTTTTGTGCGCTTGACCGTCGGCGCAGCTCTCTGCCATCATGAACAATAGCGATGCACCAACCTATTGTCCGATCGCCACATCGGCCACTGCCTCCACTGGCGACGTCGACAAGCCCCGCCAGTGCCTCAAGCAGTTTGTTCTCGCGTGCTTGCGTCACAGTGCCCCTCACCACCGGCCTTTCCCTGTTCCACCGCTGTGACTTGCTACGAAAGGTAAGGGCAATCATTCATTGTTATATTACCATTTGTGTGATAAGTAATTAACTAAGGTTAGTTAATTAATTAAGATTTAAGTTTGTTTAGAGTTTGGGTGGTTAACAGATATATTAATTAATTAATAATTTGGATTTAGTAATCAATCATCGATGAATTAAAAGATTGAATTAATTGATGTTGAAGATCAATTAATTATTAATTAATTTAATAATGAGTGATTAATAGATTTGATCGGATAAATTTAATTAACAATTATTAACTGATTAGTGTTAACTAGGTGATTAATTGAAGAAAAGTTGAGAATTAATTAATTCAATGATTAATGAAGATTATTAGCTTAATTCATGACGGATGATTAATAAATTAATATTTACCGATTTAATTAATTAGCTGTTTAAGTATGAATTACTAGTTAAATGAGTTTACTAATTAGTGAGATAATAGAACAAATATAAGGGAAAATAAATGGTTAACCTATGTATACTATTTATTGTCACGGGAAGTATTTTAGTATTTAATTTTCCTTTATATCCTATACTTGTAGGATTTAAGTTCGAACTAGACCTTTGACTTGAAAACGGTTAGGACAATTTACAATGAGGTTGATAGATCTCTCTTTGACCTCTTTTAGACCTTTGTCCTTAGTGCATGATTTATTTTATTGATTTGGCAGTACTTATTTGCTTACCTTGACTCTACTCTAGATAGGTTGAGTTTGATACTTTATTGTTTGTCCTTACATTGAGTCTATTTGATATCTATGCAGTCTCATTTTCTTCATGCTTGATTGTTTATATACGTACGATATCATTAGACTATGGTGTAGTTAAGAGTTTACTCTTGGATATACTGCTTACTTGTCATTATTGGTTTGTATGCTTGTATATCTTGACTGCCTATAGGGCCATCCGTGGTAGTGTGTTTGCCTGCAATGTATATATCTATCTGCCCATGGACCACCCGTGGTAGAGTGTTCTCCCACAGACGGTGGCCACTTATACCATGATCATCCGTGGTAGAGCATTCTCCTACAGACAGTGACGATTTAAGTACCCTGACTGCTCACCAGACCATATGTGGCAAAGCGTTCTCCCACAATCAGTGGTTGAGGAGCTACATAGCTACCTCATCCTGTCTGCCCATGGGATCATCCGTGGTAGAGGTTCTCCCACACACAGTGACTATTTGTATACCCTGACTACCCATGAGACCTGGTAGCATGTGTTGCGCTCAGTCAAGACTCATTATATGCTTGTTATATGCGGATGGTTTTTGGATATACCGTGTGTACTCTCGATTTACTGGCTATACTGGTTAAGCGGATTAATGGAGGGTTATGTAGTTATTTATGTTTTTGTTAACAGTTGATTATATTGACACTCTTTTGTAGCAAGTATTTTACTTATTGATTCCTTTTGATCTCCTTACACTATGTTGTTCGTGCACTATCTGTCTTACACCCACTAAGTCGTTGTACTCACTGCCCTGCTTTTCCTTGGACTTCAAGGTAAGGTAAAGGATGTGTTATGCCACTCATGTGTCCTAGCTGTCAATCCCACTCTGAGTTCGGATTTCTGTTCGAGTTGTTTGGGTTATTTTTCCACTACTTGTATTTACGATTTTCTTTCCATATTGAATGTTTGAGTGTTTGGTTTTAGCTTGTTAAGTTAGTATGTTCACATGTTCATGCACACACACACACATTAGCATTTTAAAAATTTAGTGATTTTTATATCGCATTGGTGTTTATATTGGCTTTAAATGGTTTGGTATCAATTACTTCTTATATTGTCACTAGGAGATGTCGTCCAGTCTTACGGACAAGTATACACTCAGGGCATGACAAATAAAATGAATATCATTCCTAGGGCCTTAATTCACCAAATCCAATCCAATTTCTTTGTTGCTGCAAAATTTTATCTGAATAAATCAAATAGAAGGATCCAACAAAGTTCTTGATAACCAATACAAAAGTTGTCATGATGGGACCAAGAGATGCATAAGAAATAACACAAGGCTCCCAACCCTTTTTCCCAAGTCAACTTCTCATATCTTAAAAGCCGACTCGTGCACACATACCCACAGCTGAAGAGGAAATGCTAGACCAGTAGGCCAAAGAGTCAGATAATGCAACTTCTAGGAATATAGACTTTCAAAAATGAACCAATTAGTCTGGTTTGGACTTTGGATGCTCATGCAAATGGCCAATGACTATGCATCATATAATCATTGTGCAAAGAAAATCATATAGCCAAGAAGAATGATATAGTTTCCTTTTGTCATGATCAAATCTATTGTGAGAATTGAGAAGAAACACATGGCTAAGCAGAAGTATTATTTCATTACATTTACTATTACAACGTTTCTTTCTTGTTAGATAACAAGAACTTACTGCTATCAATCTACAGTAGCTAAACAGAAAACCAGCCATTTGCTAAAAGTAATATGAGAGATGTCATGGAAAATATTTAGGATTTTCTGATGCAAATAAAACTACCAGGCCACTTTAAACTATATGAGTAGAATATAGTAAATACATTCATGGTTTAATAAGTGGAGAGAAGAAGACATTTGCTATTCTCAACAGAGAGAGAAAAGGGGCGGTGAAAGAAAAACGAGGAAGATGATCTCATTAGCATCAATCTATCATGCACATTGATTGGCAACAGAACAATACCACCTTTCCCAATCAAGCACAAAATAAACTTTTAAACAGTGTTTATGGGCATAAGATATGAAGGTTAAATCGTATCACTAGCTAACTAGCTTGTTAAATTTCAAATCATGTCTAAATTAATGTTTTATTTGATAAAAGCTAATTTCACCAAATAGAAAAGCAAAACACATATTCTATGCAGTGATTAAAATTTAAATCAAAAAATAAATTCTTTTATATGTATCTCAGTTTGCGAACACCCATTTTTATATGTTTGCGTTCGTACTGTATTTTTTAGATTGATATGCAAATATTTCATGAAGAAATGTAGATTGCTTAGTAATCATTAATCTATCTTAGATGATATCTGTAAGCTATGCTACCTGAATTATGATACGAGTATTCAACATGAGTGTGAATTTAAGTATTCAATACGGCTATTTCTAAAAAAATAGTGATTAATAGAGATAGCAAGTGTCCACTGAGAGTGTGGATGCCTAACTGCTGACGAATATACAGAAGGATAAAAGAAAATACCAAGTATTAAAGTACCAAGTATTGTTTATATTGATTGCTTAAAATGTTAATTTTATATTTTATATGGCAGATGTAAGTTAAAATTTTGGCACGTGAGGTTATACATGGTTCTTAATTAAACTAATATGATTTTGAAAATATGTACTGTATATGCATAATTTACAGTAATACCAATTATTAAGCTTTCTTAAAAGCTTGATAAATTATAAAGGTCTCAACAGATTAAACTAATCACTTACAACATCTCTTTTAATTGCCTCAATTTCTTCTGGAGATCGTGCAGAAAATTTTTCTTGATAATATCTTTCTTTCCATCCAGGATCTCCTAGTTTGACCTGTCATATTAAACAAGAATAACTAGTTAATTAATGTCTAGCACGGGATACTTAAATTAAATGAAAATAAAAACTCAGTATTCATGGGTCAGTCTCAAGCCTGTTGCATAATGCCATTAGTAGTGTGAATGTCAATTATAGGTCAAATATTTCCAACAACTAAAATCTACTCTACTGACAGAATGAGCAGAACTTTGTGATAAACCAAATTTTCATGGATTAAGTATTATTAAATACTGTTTCTCTTGATAATAGAACGTTAACATACCTTTTCAAATAGATATCCCTGTTCTACAATAGGTGTAGAAGAGGAATATAAATCCAGTTTAAATCATACTAAAATTGAATAAATTTCAGACCACATTCTCCAAGGGCATGGTTGTGGACAGGAGAGAAAAAATGTGCATGCCGTCCTCATATTCAACAGAAGTACAGAAATGCTCTTATATAACAGATAACAGGACCAGAGAGATAATAGAATCACATAGATTAAGTCCAACACCAAAAAAATCAAGAGTTATAGACATAAACCTTGTCCTCTTCTGGATTTTCAGAGTTAAAGAGATCAGATTTCTCCCGAAGCAATTCCTTAAGCTTTGTCTTCAACTCCTCTTTATTTTCTTGTACCTAGAAATTAAAAACAAATTTTTAAATTGACAACAAAAAATTTACTACTGTCTGCATAAACATGAAATTGAAGATTATCTTACTTCTACTTCAAGACTATTCTCGGCCTCTACAATTGCTGCACCTACTGTTGCTCCTCCAGAAGACAAGCGAGCAACTTTTTGGGCTCGGAAACTAGCCCCTTTACTATCAGAGTCTTTGGATTGGTTAGCCTAGATGTCGAGTGTCATAGATTAGTAGTTTGTGCTATCTGATTTTCATTTCTCATAGTTATTATTCTTTGAGGAAGCACCAACTTGTTGATATGGTGAAGGCAAAGCACCCGATGCAAGTCGTGAGCCTTGAAAACGAGCGACAGGAACTATGGAATCAGGTCTCACTTGAGGGTCAATATCATCTCCTCGCTTCATTTGTGTCTTTTCCCGCTTAATTCTTTCTGCTTGGCGCTGACAAAAATAAAACCAATAACGAATATCACCAAAATTTTGATGATAATGTCACATCAAACAACAGAATGGAATTCTATGCAGTTATATCACTAATAAAACTGTAATGGTTAAATAGCTTTTAATTATGTTAATTAATTTTTTTTAATCATCATTGAGTTTAACTGTCATCTTTGAATATGCTCCGACAAGCTTTGACATACCTTTCTCATTTTATCATATCTATGTTTAAATATCTTATATCATTTTTCATCAACTGAAGCTCCACCTAATTGCTTCAAGATAATAAAAATTTATTCATTTTCTTTTAAAAGTATCCTATACATCCATAAAGTATCAGTCACATCGAGTTATATGGAGCTTCCTAATATATATTTTATCAAACAATAAAGTTGATTCTGAAATAAATAAAAAAGTGTAAATGCATCCGGTTCAAACAAGCAATCTTCTGGAATTATAAGGAACAATAAAGTTTAGTAAATCATGTATTGCATAAATTATATGATATATGAAACTTGTAAGGAAACATGTAAAATTGCTTGGAACATGTAGATCTTGATGCAGATTAGACATATATAATTAATCAAGTAATAAAGTTGTTTCTAAATAAATAGCAAATTTGGAACTGACTTGATGCAAACGAGCCCTCTTCTGGAATATTTTGTCTTCATATGACCCAACAGCCTGAATGAAATGTTCCACTCTGCTCAAGTTGGGCTGGCATGAACAAAAACAGTTAGGTTACCCAGATGTAAATTTGAACAATAAAAAGGTGAGAAAATTCAAATCTTGTATACCTTGCTTGAGTCAGTTAAATAGCCACTCATTACTCAAAATTCCTTCTTGTACACAGCCATTAACAAATTTATGGCACCCTGCCACCATGAAGATTAAAACAACATCGACAGCTAGTGAAAAATCAAGAAAAAGGGTACATGATGACATGGAATGATTAAATTTCTTAAATTTTCAAATCACAACCATTTGTAAAAAGGAGCAAAGACCTCAGATAGCAAACCTCTCGAATTTCTAATGTTGGCATATGAGGAAGGAAGTCATTCCCAACAAAGAAGCATATGAAGATGAAATCATCAACTATGCGTTCAAAGTCAACTTCAAAAGGAGGATTAGGGATTCTGAATTCATATTCCAAGTACTCTCGCAGAGTCCAAATGTTAAGAAACTGCATCATTCAATTATGGTAATGTTTACCATTTTTACTAAAAAAACATATGCAAAAAGACAAAGTACGTGCAAACAAAATCAGACCTGGTACGGTTTTTTGGCAATAGATGTGTCTTCACTCTTTTCATCAAATTCCCCTTATTTTCTTTTTTCATTCCCTTGGCAAACTGCTGCTAAATGGCCATTTGACCACACAGGAAGCATTTGTCCTGCTGCCTAGGAGTCAAAACAACCTAACATGCCAAAAATAGAGATTACACATGTAAACATTCCATCTCATGAAAGAAACTACCAAATATATGATTGAACGT
>JBAMIB010282261.1:0-11651 GCA_037177415.1 Kaempferia rotunda | reverse complement strand
TATGATTTCGAAATAAAAATATTACTTTTTATCCAATATTAGTACTTATTTGTGTCCATTTACATTTAAAATAATTATTTTTAGATACATTTGATTGATGAAATCTTTTCGAAGTAAAAGCGTTGAAGATATAATTTTTTTTAATAATTTTTTTAATTTTTGATGGGCTCGTGGGTTGGCTCGCCTAACCCCCAACCCGCCAAGATGTTAGGTTGGCCCACCCCACCCCGCCAAATGGCCGGCCCGCCATGGGCCGACCCGCCCCACCATGGGTTAGCCCATTTGATAGCTCTACTTGGCAAGCTATGGAATACCCAACAACAAAGGACCAAGTCCGAAAGAAGCTCTTCAAGGCAAGATGTGAAAGATGGGGGGCATCCGAGGACCGTAAGATTGATGGATGAGGCTAGAAGGTTTGATATAGGTTGTCGAGCGAGAACAAGTAATGAGAGATTGTACTTGAGGTTGAAATCCTAATGTAGGGCTTACAGTCGAGTAATGGTTATATCAGTCGACTGGTGAGTGGGTAGTCGGCTGGTCCCTTTAGGGGAGTCAACTGATATCGAGCTGTTGGAGTGTAACAGTCAATTTTCACTGAGGATCAATCGACTAGTGGCGGGAAACACACTTAAGTGTTTCCACCCGAGCTCTATTTAAGAGAGTTCAGGAATCTTGAGCAAGGTTGATGAAATAGAGGTGGTTAACCGCTATTAGTTGTCTTCCAAACTCAAGTGCCTTGTTGAGAGTTTGTGGCGAGACTTCTCCACCCACAAGGAGGAGCTAGCCGGAGCATTCCGAGGAATTATCCACTGACGGATTAAGATCGTCCACCTTACAGACAGTCGTGGAGTAGGAATGTCATCTCCGAACCACGTACAACGATGTGTTAGATTTGCGTGTGCTTGCTTTTGGTTTTAGGTTAACTTCTACTTGTTGATTTGTATTCCGCTGTGCCAATGAGTGTAGGAAGCAATCGATTGGGGTGAGCAATTATTCACCCCCTCTAGCAAACGTTAAGGTCCCAACAGGGTCAAGGTTGACCATTTTGACTATGTTTAGGTGGATTTGAGCTTGAGTTTCAATATTTGGACAATATGTGAGAAAATGTCAAGTAGGTCAAAGTTGATCGGATACTTGACAATATGTTAGAAAGAAGTCAAGTAGATCATGGAGGATCAGATACTTGATTGAGAAAGTCTTAAATGGAGGTTAGGGAAGATAAAGTCCTAACTAGAGGTTTAAGTAAGGGCAAAGTCCTAACTGAAGGTTATGCAAGTTAAAGTCCTAACTTGAGGGTTAGACAAAGGAAAAGTCATAATTGGAGGTTAGGTAAGACAAAGTTCTAACTGAAGGTTAGACAAAACAAAGTTCTAACTGCAATTAGGCAAAGGAAAATCAAAGTGGGTCAAGAAGGATCGCACGTTGGCAATGGAAGCCCTAACTACGGTTATACAAGGTAAAGTTCTAACTAGATGTTAGGGAAGATAAAATTCTAACTGCGGTTTGGTAAAGAAAATTTCAAATGGATCAAGGAGTATCACACGTTGGTAATGGAAGCCTTAACTGCGGTTAGACAAAGTAAAGTCCTAGTGGGACTAGGCAACCTAGTTGGGAACTAGGTTACATACAAGGTGGGTTAGCTGGGAGCTCAAGACTCGACACAAGAGAAATCATAGTGGGACTAGGCAAACCTAGTTGGGAACTAGGTTAAGACTAAAGTGGATTAGCTAGGAGCTAATCACTTGGCACGAGAAAAGTCTTAGTTGAGAACTAAGTAAGGGAAAGTCCAAGTTGGTTAAGAGTTGGTTAAACACTTGGTCGAGAAGTCGGAACATATCATGGCTAATCGAATGTTGGGTGAGGGAGTCTTAGATTAGATAAGTGAGTTAGGGTTAGGTAATCGATTAAATTTTAAATATGTATAAGTTATATTTTAAATTTATTCTATAAAGAGAGGACCGTCTATGTATGCCAACAAATAGAGTAATATTTTCTGGTACCACAGCTGGAAAGCAAGCGAATCGAAGTAACCACCACGTCACATGTTGACGACCTTGCGATCCGACGTCCTCATCCCTTATAATCTCATCCAATCGTTCCTTTGTTCTCTTCGCCAATCCCTCGGTGCTTCTTCTCTCCTCTGCAGGAAGCCGCTTTCCACGTCGTCTCCTTCCCTTTCTTTCCCTTCCACCACCAGACGTTCTTGTCCGTCAGGAGGAGCTCAATTTGTACAGGCAATCAAATTCATTCCTTTTGTGTTATTGCGGTCAAAGGTGAGAACTTTAATTCAGTGGTTGATTGTCGGTGCTCAAAATTGGGGAAGTTGATTCTATGTATTTACTCTAAACTCGTGTTCTGTGATACCCTAATTCTTCGTGGCCTTTGATGATGGCTTTCATACGTTGTCCTTCTGAATTCGGAATTTATAAATTATCATAATTTTTTTTTTTTTTGAATGGAAAGGCTGTTTTGCTAACCTCGATTTCGTATATTATACTAGCAATAGCATGTGACAGTATGAGCAGTTGATTATGCGAGGGAAGGTAATGTTTTTTTGTTTGTTCTCTCTTTCTTTTGCGATACCTGTTTTACATCCTCCAAAACTAGGGATTTAACTGAGGGCTTTCGCTAGCAAATATATTAATCTATCTCTGTTGATAGAGTTTTTCTTGTTTCGGGTACTTAGGATTTTTTTTCTTCTTAGTTGTCACTTGTCATAGCCCCTGTGGTTTTAAATTTTTGATCTGTCTCTGCATTTTCTTTATAAAGTAGTCCTCCGTTATTGTCAAGAGACGACTGTTAATTGTCTACCTGGTTATTGCTCATAAAATTATGTGCTTGGTTCTTTAGGGCATATTCAATTTATTTTTTCACAACTTGTTTAAATATACTTCTCAAGTTAACTTCAAATTTCTCTTGATTTCATTTGTTTCCTCTCTGCTTTGTTATTAAGTTGTATTAGCTAGTAAATTTCTTTGTAGAAGAGTGTTGGGATATTAATTGTTTCTAGATATGAAGTTTGTAGAAGGAATGTGTTGAATCAAAGTGAAATGTTGCTTGGTTCACATTTTCTATAGTCTGATCTTGTAGGTAGTCTTGATCACTTTAACCGAATATTTGCATATACTGGCAGAAGAATAAAGACTTCATCAATCATCCTCAGCCAAGAGATTACTGGAAATGGGTTCTGAAGGGCCTTCAGTAGTAGTTGTTCACGTCACTGGATTTAAGAAATTTCATGGTGTGTCTGAGAACCCCACCGAAACAATTGTCAGAAACCTGAAAGGGTTCATGCAAAAGAAAGAATTGCCTGAAGGTCTTGTTCTTGGTAGCTGTAATGTTCTTGAAACAGCAGGAGAGGGCGCACTTCCTCAACTTCTGGAATTTTTCCAGCATGCTGTCTCTGGGAAAGTTAATGAAAGTTTGAACAGGAAGCAAACCATCTTGGTAATTGGAATAACCTTTGGTTTTTTATAAATCTAAGGCAGAATAAATTTCACATTTGTCTGCTACTTCTTAAACTGAAGTTCTTGCATTATTTTTATTCCAAAATGAGATTTTGATGTTTTAATAGCTTTATGTCTGATTAAGGAACATAATATACGTGTGATATGTTTTCTTAGATTCAATTTTTTTACCAAATAGCAGCGACAAAGTTATTCATCTCTGTTATGTTTGTGACCTATTACCTATTGTTACTACCAAAATTATCAAAATAATCGACTCTGTCCATTTATGTTGGAATTGTCCAAATATATGACGCATGGTCACTTTTAGCATTAGGTCAGTTATCAAGCATGGCCATTTTCGGCATTAGATCAATTTTACATTGTTTTAGTTTGAAAACAATTTTGGTTAGTGGGATAGCTACTTACAGATTGCTAGTTCTCTGTGCTTGGATCGTACAATTGCATATTGTAAATCAGCATATATTTTATAATCACAACATTTTCTGGATTAGAAATCAAGATTTAGAGGATAGTCGAGATCTAAATTTTACCCTTTATGATTTGTCTATCCATCTATATCTATTTTATTTGATAATCGATGTACTTTATTACCTTATTTATAACCCAACACCTAATCTGCTTGATATATAAAGAAACCAGTGGTTGTTCACTATATATGTAAGTTTCTTTATTATGAAGCAAATCAACCAAGTCATGGAACTAAATGTTGGCTACTGCATGACATGGTTGAACCTGGATGCAAAAGAGACTCCTCTTTTCTTTTTCAGATTACTCTCTTTCTACAAGTTAATATGCATATGGTATGTAATTGTGTATTCTGAAGCATAACAACTCAAAGATGACTTGAAACATAGAATTTTGCTTCTAATTCTAAATTACATGGTTAATCTGGATGAAATTGGAATTCATTTGTCTTGTTTGGACTATCTTGCACTCTCTCAACATGTAATCTGTTCATTTTTATGATTTGGTATCTATTTTTGTACGCCGACACCACCTAGTGGGATAAGGCTTGGTTGTTGTTGTGGTATCTATTTCCGTATGCATTGTAAAATGCATTATCATTTGTATCAGCTTCATCTTGGAGTTAATAGCGGTGCTATGAGGTTTGCTATTGAGAATCAAGCAGTAAATGAAGCTACTTTTCGCTGCCAAGATGAGAAGGGATGGAAGCCTCAGGTTAATGTGCCATTCTTCTTTATATACTTTCTATTATGTTTTGAGGATTCTTCCATAAATAGAAAGAATGTCCTTTGTCATTCATTTTGCAGAGAGTCCCAGTTGTATCTTCTGATGGAAGCATTTCAACTATTCGAGAGGTATACAATGACTTTTGTTCTTAGAACGATTACTTTTGAGTAGCTATTTAAGTAGTGAATATTCTTAATTTATATTTCCTTTTCCCTAAAGAAAAGTCACTTTGCTTTAGATTGATATTTATGAAAATTTAAAGCCCTGGCATAAATATTCATGTTTTTGTATTATTTTATCCAATAGTCATTGTTTTGAGAAATCATGACTTCTGCTAGGGTACTAGTGCATTCAGTTTGAAATATTTTTTAGTTGATACCAGACCAAATGGCTTTATACAACTGTGCATGAGTGAAGCTCCTCTGTTAAATCAAATTAAACCATCAGTTATTTGATTGTTTAAAACCATCATCAATATAATAATTTCTCTGTGCGTGAATGTACCTATATCAATATATTTGATGTTCATAAGCACATGCTTCAATTAGTTGGGGATAAACCAAGTTGATATTGCATTTCTATTTCAACAATGTCATGATTGATTGGATGGATAATGCGCTTCTGAATGAATTGAAGTGGGAAAATTTATTTGCATTATTCCCTTATGTAGTTCCCTCTACCTGTGTATATTAGCTTATTGTAACTTTTAGATATACTATCTTTTCTATCTGCCTCTTTACAAAGAAGTTTATGACACTGCTCCTCCAACTAGTTTAACAATATTTTAAAATGCTAGATTATTACAAATGTATTGGATTCTCTGATTTATTAAGGACTTGGTCAGCAAATGTTACAAACTATATTTTTTTGAACTAACGAATGGTGTTGACATCTTGGGATTGCACCTTCCCCTAGTCCATGTTTATATGTTTTCATGCTTCCGTAAAATATCAAATTGGCAACGATCTGCTTGACATCTTATTGCCACAGTATATCTCCGTTGGCTTAGTATGAAGATTACACATTTCTGTTCTGTGTTTGATCTGTATAAGCTCCCATGTATTAGTGTTTCTGCCTCTGAACTTGACCTTGCCACTAAACATTCGAATTTGTTTTTAGCTCTTCTATGATATTAAACTACCTCTTGGTAGAATGCAAAATCCAGATGTATATCACCATTATATAAGAAAATTTGCACACTTTACATATTAAAGATGGCTACAATCACTGTATAATAGATCCTTTCCCAGAGCATTCTTGACTTATGATTAAATCATTAGAGCTGCCTTCCAATGACCATGACAATACGGTGGCTTGACTTTTCAACTAATCTTTGGTTCTTTACTAATTCATATTACCCTTGCATTAGTTGGAAATTTTATTCATGTGTGTGTTAAGTAACTTGGCTCATATCGTGCCAACTTTCTTCAAAGTATCAAGTACATATTCTTGATGCGAGATATAATTATCTCCCTCTAGCTAGGCAACCTCTATACTAAAAAAACTTAAGATTGCCTAAATCCTTGGTTCAAAGTGTCAGTGAATGTATTCTTTCACCCTTGTGATACATGCAGAATTATCACTGATAATAATGATATCATCCCTATAAACAATGAGAACGACATTTGTTCCAGGTTGTTCTATGTATATCTCCTTATCCAGGTCATGCAATTATACCAACTCTGATACATTTGCAATATGATTACTCAACTTATTTCACCATAGAGATCGTATGACCTAATTTTCAATCTGTGCCACATGTTATCATGTAAAATTTTCAAGTTGTATCAGGTACGTGCAAATTATTCTAATATTGTGGGTAGGATATTGTCATACTTTTTTTGTAAGATTAGGTTGCTATAGTATTGCAGGTCTAGATTTTGGCACCTCGGCTGGTGGAGCATAAAATTCAGTGATAAGGTTGGGTTGTACTGAAAAGCAAGGAGAGGGAAAAAATGCTTACAACTTAAAATTGAGATGTTAGAAAACTTGAGAAATGAAAGGATTACTAATGGTTAAACATGGAAGAATGGAGCTTCTAAGAAGATGAAATAGTAATCATACAAGTAATAGTCTGCTGTAGAGTTAGTAGAAGATAGAAGAGTAAATAAGCTAAAGAAGTAAAGGCAACTTCAAAGAAGAGCTACAGATGCTCTAGTTGGAAGAGTTGAATCATTTAAGATTGAATATGGCTAAAGGACAATATAATATTAAGGGGATTGAAATTTAAATGGCCGCATTTGAATGGCAAGAAAAACTCATGTAATCAACAAGTAGTTCGAGCTCTCTACTTTCTATTCCGCTCTTCCCTTGCCTGCACAATATAGCACCCAACTCACTCCTTATATTTGGTTATAGTCCATTATATACAGTTTATATTTCTCGTAGTCGGACTTCTCAAGAAAACAGAGGTGTGAGTTAGCTTAATGGAGGGCCTATGTAAATTCCCGATATGGTCATGGGCTTCCTTCCTGCCTCCACCATGATGGCTATCCCTCCAGTATATACACAAAAGATAAGAACTGCAAAAAAGCTCTACTTTTATTTTATTCAGGCTTATATAGAAATTAGCATGTTTATTCAATAAATGATTTACTTAGGTAAGTGCGACCTGCATGCTCTATCTGAATATCAAATTTCGAACTCAACTTCTTTTAATGTGAAAATGTAATGCGTTTCTGGAGTAATTTTTCAAGACATTTTTTAATCAATATGTATGAATATAAAGCATTATCTGATCCTTCCTAACTGTTTTTTTTTTCTAATCCGATTTGGAAACCAAATACCTACTCATACTTTGATTTTCCTTAACCAAAGAATGGAGCAAACTTTATTTGTTAACCAACATCATGATAGTGATGGACATTCATGATTAGCTTAAAATTTCCATTTCCTTCACATGTTCTCGTCCTTTTCTCTTTAATCATGATTAATTACTAGGGAATAAAATTGACTTTTAATGTCTTCCCTTTTGTTTGTTCGCAGACTTCTCTTCCTGTCAATGAAATTGTCAAGGCATTGTCAAACATGGGATACGATGTCATGCCTTCTGATGATGCTGGCCGATTCGTGTGCAATTTTGTGTACTATCATTCTCTCAGATTTGCAGAACAAAATAGAATGAAGTCACTGTTTGTCCATGTTCCTCTCTTCTTGTCAATAGATGAGGAAACCCAGATGGAGTTTGTTGCTTCCCTCCTGAAAGTGCTTGCCTCCCTGAACTAGTGTCACCACTATTTGAACTTTTTGGCATGTCAAACTGATTTGAAAGTAATCTCAAATGGCAGTGCCAAATAAATAAAGATAAAGAAGGTGAAGGGACTTGATTTGCTTGCTTTGTTTGTCTGTGCACACAAAAAATCCAAAGATGAAATCCATAAGCGCTTGATTGGCATATAAGGTTATGGTTGTATGTTCATAAGGTATGATCTTATTGTTAAGACGTACACCATACATTCCCTGCAATAAATCTTTAAGAGTTTGTTCAAGCTGAAAAATCTTTTTCTATTTAATCCCAAGTGCTCTGTAATACCGAGAACAGATGTATGATATATTTGGCTCCCCTTTCACCTACTAAGAGTGCATGATAAAATCAGTATTTCCATCTAAGCTATTGAGGTCGAAATTTGGTACGTCCGAGCGAACCTCCCATATGTCTTGATCATTTGCATTAATAACTAGTAGTCATCCATGATTTACCTTCTCCGTGTTAGTCTAGAGACAGATTGGCAGAGATGTTGGGGCGAGCGAATCGCTTTTTGTCACATGCTAAAATCAGTACTCAAGTTATTTTGTCACATGCTAAAATCAGTACTCAAGTTACTAAAGTATGAAGAATTTGCAAAATGATTATAGGCATGAATAAGTTACCAAGACTTTGGGCTACCGAAGTCACATAGTTTCAGCTGATGAGTATTGTGGATTCACCTGATTCAGGATGAGTAGCATAGATTAATAAAGCATCACTTTGATTAACAATAGTTCAAACGTATTGCACTGATAGCAGACATTTAGTAAAAAGAAATCCAAAGAAAGAAAAAAATTGCAGACATTTTAAAACGTACTGTTCATAAATGATCATTTTAAAAATTGCAATAAAAAGAAAATAATAGCCTTGTACTGTTTTTACATAATCAAGTTGTTAAAGTAGATTCGAATCACAACAAAAAGGCAGAGATTAAAATGAATATGACGGATTAGTACCCACCAGCAGCTTTTGGGGCTTAATATCTCTGTGGCACACCCCAAAACCATGAATGTATGCCAGTGCTCCACACATCTGTAAAAAATAAGGAAAAAAACATGAAATTATATCACTAGAAGTTCAAGTACTTAAACAAGATATTAATTAGATCTGCAATCATTTGATTTATACTGTATAATTATTACTCAAATGGTTGAAACATGTCTTATCAGTTCAAGCACACCTGGTACATATAGAGCTTCATCTCCGGTACATATTCAAGTACCAAATCGAGATACAAGTCGTCCTTCTCATTTGTTGAAAAAAAACAATGCTCCAAAGAAATAGCATTTGGATGATCAAGAAGGCACATAGTCTTTAGCCCACGGTTTTTGTACATCTTATCTTGGAGACCTTTTATTATAGCTACAGTTTGATCGGTCTCCAAGCATTTAACCTATTGAAATGGGGGACAAAAGCAAAGATAAGAAAAGTTCATAATTCTTAGAATGACAAAAGTACTGGAGGTAGATGTGTAAACTAGATCTATTAAGCATTTGACAACTATTTACAAGCAAAAAGTGAGTTTCCATAATAATTTGCAAGACTGAACTAACCTGGAAAATAACTCCATAACACGCTCATCGATGTAGCCTATTTTCTGTAACCAAAATCACATTTTCCACGTTAGCAAAGTATGCAAAGAATCCAAAGAGAAAAATCTCAGAATTTAGCAAAATAGAAAACAAATATGAATAAAGAGATCTCAGCCATGTAGTATACTCCGTGTGCTCTTCGACTCCAGTCCACCCTTGATACTTGTTTATAATTTTTCAAACTTAATGCTTTCTCTTGAGCAGGGTAGCTATATTGCACAGCTAGTATTTGAGAAAATTATGACTCCATCTGTTATGGAAGTAGGAACTCTCAGTGAAACCACCCGGGGAATAGGATCTTTTGGTTCTACCGCAGAAGATCGACCAGCGGAAAACCAAAGTCTAATCTTTATGGCAGCTAGGAGATCTCTTCTAAATCGCATGTACAATATGGAAGTAATTATGCAGATTCCAGGGGTAGTGGACACTAAAGTACAAGCAATACTAGATACAGGGGCCACTACCTGTTGTACGTAAAAATGCATTACCACAAAATGCATTCGAAGAGATCAGCTACAAGGTTATTTTCTCAGGAATAAGTTCACAACAGGAATCAACTATGAAGGTGAAAAATGGTTTAATGATTATTGGTGTACATAAGTTTCATATTCCTTTTACTAATCAGTTAGAAATGAATCTCAAAGATGGAATTCAAATGTTAATCGGATGCAATTTCATCAAAGCTATGGCAGGAGGCCTAAGAATAGAAGGGACAGAGATAACCTTTTATAAGGAGATCACTACTATCAATACTTCCCCTGAGGTATGTATTTCAGCCAAAGCAATACCTGAGCTAGATATGAATGAGGATGAGTACCTTAATCTCCATGAGGAATTATTTCTTCCAAAAAAACATGCATTAGCGGTAGACTTCAAGATGTAGTTCTCACCAGTAATTCAATGATTGAAGGAAGCAGGATTCATCGGGGACAACCCCTTGGAGCACTGGTCGAAAAACAAGGTAATGTGCACTTTAGATATTATTAATCCTAATATTACCATACAGGATAAGCCCTTGAAGTATATCACACCCGCTATGGAAGCCTCCTTCAAAGTGCATATAGAATCCCTACTGAAAATAAAGGTTATCAGGCACAGTATGAGCCGACACAAGACTATGGCTTTCATTGTTCAGTCTGGAACCACTATTGATCCAATAACGGGCCAGGAGAAGAAGGGCAAAGAAAGATTGATTTTTAATTATAAAACGCCGAATGACAACACCTATAAAGATCAGTACTCTCTGCCGGGCATTAATCTTATATTAAAGAAGATTGGAAGTGGTAAGATTTTTTCTAAATTTGATCTGAAGGCTGGATTTTACCAGGTTATGATGAACCCTGATTCTATTCCATGGACGGCTTTTCTAGTCCCACAAGGATGTATGAGTGGATGGTTATGCCATTTGGGTTAAAAAATGCGCCAGCCATTTTTCAGCGCAAGATAGATAATTGCTTTCAAGGATGTGAGGAATTTTTGGTGGTATATATTGATGATATTTTGGTCTTCTTAGCTAATGAAGAATTACACTGCCAGCACCTATGCAAATTACTAGATATTTGTCAAAAGGAAGGATTGGTGCTCTCTCCTACAAAAATGAAAATTGCTCAGCCTGAAATTGAGTTCTTGAGTGTCATCATAGGAAATCGAAAAATCAAGTTCAACCACATATTATTAAGAAGATTATTGACTTTAATGAGGAAACCCTTACTACTCTGAATGGGTTGCGATCTTTCTTGGGTATCCTTAATTATGCTCGGTCTCACATTCCTAATTTAAGTAAATTATTGGGGCAACTTTATTCGAAAACATCTCCGCACAATGATAAAAGGTTCAAAGCCTCTGATTGGGCTATAATTAAGGAAGTAAAGGCATTAGTTCAGAAGTTACCAGATTTAGAGTTACCTCCCGCAGATGCCTATATTATAATTGAAACTGATAGCTGCATGGAAGGATGGGGAGGTGTATGTAAATGGAAGAAATCAAAGTTTGACTCCAGAAGTACTGAGAAAATATACGCTTATGCAAGTGGCAAATTCCCAGTAATCAAGGCTACAATTGACGCAGAGATTTATGTTGGAGCAATATTGATGCCCTAGGTTTTGATGTTTGGGCAAAGGTTTAAGTTAGGATTATTGTTGTACTTATATG
>JBAMIB010282049.1:0-11652 GCA_037177415.1 Kaempferia rotunda | reverse complement strand
AAATTTTATTGACAAAGGATAAAAGGGTAAAAATATAAGAATTGAATTCAATTCTAATAGATTTCACTAAACTCATTTCAAATCAAGGAATTGAATTCAATTCATGATGTAATTCAATTCATAATGGAATTAAATTCAATTCTATAGTTTAAAATGTTTCCTAACAGGCTAACTATAAATTCTCATTAGCAGTTATGTTATATATCTTCATTTTTGGAGTATATTTGCAATCAAAACAGAAAAGTACAACATGCTGCAAAATCATGATGGCATATGTGACTATCATAAAAGACTGTTTTCTTTTCATTTCGATATAGGAAAGTAAACTGTGTAACTGAAATAGTCTTTCGTTGCCGACAAAAATAACTATATTGTAAGTAGGCCTCAAAGATGAGATCTCAAATTTAAGTCTAAATCTTCAGGCTAGCTTGTTGACTAGGAAGAGTGTTAGTTTGCTCAGATTAGTTGTAAATGAGCCGAGCCTAGCTGCGTAAAAACTAGAGATCGAGCCAAGCTTAATATTAACTGAGCTCAATATTAAGTAGACGACTTTGTAAACCAATTTGCTTATGGACTATTCATGAACATTAAGAAGATTAGTTTGGTGGAAGTTCCTCGTATTATCTCATCAAACTTAAAAAATATGCTCAAGATTGGTTAGGTTAGTTATCATTTTTATAATAAACAGACATAAATAAACTCTTATTAGCATCATCAAGATTGGTTCTGTTCATCAATGAAAACGAAACATCTTATGGAATGTGGATGAATTAATCTGTTGGTACATCGAAGACACTTCTCTCCGGCATGGCATTCTATTTGTGATCTCTGATTCAGTCTCATACTTCTGTTTATCTGTATATTTGCTTCCTACGACTGTGTGATTTTCGCTATAATTGCTGCAGTGCTACTGCTATGTTTGCGACGAACCTGCTCCTTGTGACGGATGGGAAAAGCACTGTGAAGCATCAGACAAGAATATCTCATGGAATGACATGAGAAACCATCGAGCAGCTCAGCAAAAGGTTAAGGCTGAATCATAGTTCCTCATGGTAAATAGCTCAAATGGCTAGTTGACGGACAAACCTTAAGTTTCCTGACACAGAAATAATGGTTGTGTTTATCAGATGTTTTTCCTTTGTGAAAAAGTGAACTATCTGCAATTAAAAGCCTTTTTAAATCATGATCATGCAATTGTGAAGCTATAATTAATAATTCCTTTTGAAAATAAAAATATCAATGTAAAATATTTACCAAGAAAATAAATATAGAAAAAATATATATTTTCTTGTTTAGCTGTGAGACAAGGAAATTGTTTTCTTTCAATCACTTTCTTTCATTTCCACAAATTAAAAAACTATTTCCGAACTAGATAATTAATTTGTTAATTAAAAAGGATAATTAATTTGTTAATTAAAAAGGACAATTTTGCACTAAACTTTCATCAATAAGGAATTCCGAGGAAAACAAAAATTTATTATAGGCACTTTTATTTTGTATTACAAGAGGCAGTTTTCACGACAAACATAACTAGTTCGTCAGTTACAAGGTATTAAACAGGGAAATTTCTACAACGATCTGCTGTGTTAGACAAGCAAAAAAGCACTCCTATAAACTTGAATATGAACGAAATTGGAGACAAAAATACATCCACAGCGACCATGAACATTCACAAATTTGAGCTAAGTTGCATCTCAAGGGTCGGAACGTTCACTCATCGTCGTAGGAAACATGGAAATCAGTGGTGCAGCCGGCTGCATCTGGGTCCTCAGCTCCGCAGCAATCGTAGAATTTGGCAGCATAAGGTGGATCATTAGGACCAAGCTCGTAGTACCTTCAAAGTTCAGTGAACACTAACAATTGTTTTTGAGTGAACAAGAATCATTTACGTAGAGCAAACGCGAAGAAATGACACTAGTTTCAGGTATGAGTTGAGAAAATTGAAAAGAGCATACCAATGTTAATGTTCTTTCGTCTAATAGAATATTATTGCTAGAATCACTTCTAGGTCCTTTTCGATTCTAAATACTCGAGAGTGAGCATACCAATCGTGGAATTTAGACCGAATATATTTGGTGCTCCAGTAAACCAAAGATGGAGTGATTGACATCAACAATGAAAATTCATAAGAAAATAGAACCATTGAACCCGTTCGGTTGTACTTATTGTTGAGGCTTGTTATCACAACTTCTTATCCTATCATTTTGAGCTATAGGCTTGATCATATCAAAACTATTCTACATCATCCCTTTACCTCTTCTACTTGCATCACACATCAACCTTAAAGCTCTAGTACTTACCGAACTTGGTTTTAATGTTGTGTCTTGGTTATCCAGGTTCAAAGTCCATTCAAGTCCTGCTAACGGTTCGGAGTTAAATTCTCTGAGTTTCAAGAAATGAATTCCTTTTGTAGTAAGTGCTTCTATCATATCAGTATATCAGTGATAGTGACCTTAAAATGGTTATATATATGATTCATTGTTTTTCCTAGAAAGCTGATATCTAATTGGAGATTATCTCCTTGAAATTGTTCATAGCCTTTAGCTTGGATGTGAATTTTAATATGTTGTATAAAATCTCTGATTGTTATGTTAAAATTGGTGCATAAGTAAATGATACCTAAGTTATTATTCATGTCTACTTCTATTAAGCCTATTATGATTTTTTCCTTATATGAGAGACGTGCGTCATATAAGAAAAGTAAAACCTTTCCTCCTAATTTGGTTCTGGTTAAACCATGTAGGCCAAACACTATGAGACCTAAGTGAATATAATTATGCCGTCTTTGGCTGAGTGCTCGAGCGGCTTCTTCAGACATTAAATTTAATATTACTTATCCGTCAGAGATTTTATAATCATCTTCATGACAGTTGTCATGCATATGTTTATAATTGAACACCATTTTGGATTACCCTCATTTTTTTCAGCGCCTGTATTTACTATAAAAGTTGGACTTCTATGTCTGGATTTTGAGCGTTGTATAGCTTTTAGAGCAAGTAGTTGGGCAATATGGTTTTTATATTCTTCTTGTTCCTAATTCGTATAGCGCAAGTCTTGGGCTTTAATGGTTAAGTCTAGGTTTATGATATTTAATTTACAGTACACTCTATCTCTTTTCCAGTATTTGGTTGGATTTTTGCCTATGATTTCTAGTTTTTCTAGATGAGAGATGACTGCATCTAGATTGCTTTGTGTGTGTAGCAGGGATCAGAGACCGATACTTATTATCAAGATTGTTTTAACCCTACATATCTCTGCTCCCTGCCACACACGCAAAGCAATCTAGAAAGGGAGAAGTAAATGGAGGGGAGGCAAGTCTTTCCTCTGCGTTCCTTTTGCTCCCTCACACTACCCAAATGCAATGGATGACCAATGCATTTCATGCATATGCATATCCAGAGGAATTACATGTTCAATTGTGCTTGCGACATCAATCTTTCCATTCATTAGTAGCAATTCCATAAGAGTAAGTAATTCGCAAATCAGCCAAAGTTGCTTGTAAATCGCACTAAAAAAAGGGGAATGGTTCATACAGCAATCAATATACCAACTAGTTTTAAATCTCTGACGAGGAAGAACCGGCGGAATCAATACAGATCTCAAACAAGCATCATGAATTCGATCTAGAAAAAGGTGAAATCAAGGAAGTTCCTACTTGAAGAACGAAGTAGTTACGGAATCAAAGGATCGTTATCGATTAGGGTTAGGGAACGATTAGCATACCTCTTCTGATCGTCGTGCCTGCGACAGACGAAGAAGGAAGGGTGAAACCGGCAAGATGAAGTCGTATTGGAGTCAGCGTCGTACGCACGCTTGCACCGCCGACACAGCTTCTCCCTCCGCCCCGCGCCGCCGGTTCCCTCCTCTTTCGCGACTGCCAGCCGTCCATTCTCCGTCTCCATTTCAGAAGCCGCGATCCAAATTCCGTTGCCGTAGCCCGTAGGCATTTACGTTGGCCTCTCGGGCCAATGGTAGGCCACGAATATACACTTGTTCGGGCCCATTTTTCGGCCCAACACGTCAATTTGGGCCGAAGACAGTATTATTATAGTACCATCTAATTAACCCATATTTTTTGGTTCCCGAAGCAGATAGCATTGACTCGGTAACCATCCAATCATGCGTCGGGTAATAAAGGCGTGTAGTTACAACAGCAGGTGCGGTTTCATAATCGAGAGACTCGGTTCGAAAAATTTGGGCGTGGCGCCGCCTTCAGTTTCAAAGCCCCGCCAAAACCGTATTCATAAGGGCAATTCGGCGGATTCCCGACACCTTCGATCTCGAGCCGCCTCGCTTCCTCCTCAAACCCTCGCTTTGGCATGGCCGCCGATCCTCTCCTCTCCGTCGATCCCCAAATTGCAGTGAGTTCCAATTTCGATGCTTTCTTGCTGTATTTTTTTCCCTTAGGTTTCGCCCAATCGATCTCTATCCCAGGATCTCGATCCGGTGGCCGGACCAAGTTCGTTCACTTCCCCTTCTCCTATGAGTGACCGGCCCCGTTTTGTGGTGAGGTTTCGTCCTTAACAGTTTTATCGAGTAGATTAGCTGCTTCTTGTTGATGAAGTTTCCATCTTGGGCGTGAAATTGATCGGATCAGGGCGCTGGCCTCAAGAACTTGGGGAATACCTGCTTCCTCAATGCGGTCCTGCAGTGCCTCACGCATACAGTGCCGTTTGCGCAGAAGATTCTCAAGACGGATCACTCTCCTTGCTTCCGTGGTATGAGCCTGCGGATCGCCTTTTGGTTCGCTGTTTGCTCTTCCATTTTAACTCATCTCTAATATTAGTCCATCCGTTGGTGAACATGCAGCTGCAGACGGAGATTTCTGCTCATTCTGTGCTTTCAAACAACACCTCAGCAGTTGTTTGCTGCTGTCAGGATATGTTACCTCGCCTGTAAATTTCGCAGAAAATTTGAGCCGTATCCTCAAATTTATATGAATTTATCTGTACATCAAGTATATATCATCATACTTTGGATGTTATCACTAGGGTTTTTTTTTCCTGCCACTATATTTTCAAGCATCTCTACAAGAACATTAGTTACTTTGATGAACTTCAACAACTTCTGACTTTGGATGTGGATTAGCTAGATTTAGCTTTGATTTTTTAGTTATTCAAATGCAATCAAATTATAAGAATTTAATAGCTGATGTGGGATCTGTGTTGAATTTATCCATTCATTTAGTCAGTATATTGGATCTACCTGCCATCATCTAGGTGATTTTTGCCACGGTTCATATTTCCATGCATCTCTCTAGATTTGTTATTGATGGAAAACAAATGGTATTGGTTGAATAGCTTCTGTTGTAGTAATAGATCAAAGTTGCCATTGTTTTGAAGTAAACTAGCTTGGAAATAACTTCTTATGTCATGATGGAATTATTGTAGGTAATAAGTCTAGCAAGTTGATGTCAAATCTAGGTGTTTTTTCATGCATATTTAGTCTGTAATATGCAACTAAGATAATAGTAGTATTTGGCTTTGTCGATTTTGATTGAAATTGATAGGATGTTCATCTTATTTGCTATAGTACAAGTAAATAAAATGATTAGCATTTTTTATGAAGATAACAACCTAGTGAAACATGGACAACTTAACCTTTTAATTTCTAGAGATATCACCTCATTTTCAATTAGGTCAGCAAGAAGATGCTCATGAATTCCTCCAATCATTGTTGGATAGTATCCATTCTTGCTGTCTTGGTAACAAATCTGAGGATTGGAAGTCTTCTCTAGATAAAATTAGCTTTGTTACACAAGTATTTGGAGGAAGTCTTAGAAGTCAGGTAATTCTATTATCTTTGCTAATATGGATTTATGTTTGATTTACATTATATGATTTGTTGTTGTTGTTTCAGCTACGGTGTTGTGGTTGTGGCCATCTTTCTGACACCTTTGAACCACTTCTTGATCTTAGCTTGGAGATTGATAATGCAGTTAGTGTTGTTGACGCATTGACATCCTTCACTAGGTTAGAGAAAATTGATGATTCTGAAATCAAATTAACTTGTGATGGATGTAAGTCTCAAGTCACAATGGAGAAGCAGCTTAAGTTGAACTCAGCACCAGAAGTTCTTGCTCTACACTTGAAGAGATTTAAGAATGATGGAAATACATGCTACAAGATCTATGATTCGGTGAATTTTCCATCGGAGCTAGATTTGAGCACATTCTTAAGTTGCCCTGTAGATGAGGTTTGTGTTTGTTGTGCTTATTGTCAGTTGCACTATTTATAAGAGCTTTAAGTTCTCATGCTCAATGGCTAGTGCAGGTCCAATTTAAGTATGATCTTTCTTCGGTTCTGGTGCATATTGGTTCGCCATATTCTGGACATTACTATTGCTTTGTTCGCTCCTCTCCAAGCACATGGTATCAGATAGATGACCGCAAGGTGACTTTTACTATGTCGACACCGTTTTCAACCGGCATGATAATGGTTCTGACATTGCTGTCGTTTGTAGGTGACTAGAGTTTCTGAGGACTATGTATTAGAACAAGAAGCCTACGTGCTCTTTTATGTTAAGCAAGGAACATCATGTTGGTTCTCAAGCTTCCTGGAAAGAGAGAGGAAACATATCGATGACACCAGTGACACTTCTCCAATATCTGTACTTGATCATCTCGAAAGGTACCATTCGTCTCCTACAAACAGTGAAGGTAGTTGTAGCAGTTCAAGAGAATCTCCTGAACAGCAATTAGAAATTCCCTCTGTCAAACCACAAGATAAGATACTCGAAAGCAAGACGGATGCTGCTGAGAATTCTGTCAGTCATGATAATCGACCTCCATTACGATCCACTGCACGGTCCATATCTGTCCAGGATCTGGATGTTTTGTTTGAAGATGAAATCAAGGGTGTGTTTGCTCAACCGTATTGATTTGTGCATTTGTACACTCCTTTGCTTTCTTACAATTTCCATTTTTGTAATCTTGCAGAAGATGAGAAGGATGATTCGCCTCCTGCAGAGGAACTGAAGGCTGCTGCTAAGAAAGAAAGCCAACCTGTTCTGGAGTCTACAAACGATGATACTCAGGCTAACAAGGCATTTAACAGATTAGTAAGAGGCATGCCTAAATCTCGGAGGTCAGGCATCTTGGCTTGTCTTACTTCTCAGCATGGGTCAATCAGAAAGCGGTCTCTGAACCCGTGTGCGACCAGTGGCAGCAAGAGGACTAAGATTCATGGTGTGCATGATGATGGATCTCAGCAAAGGTCAAGAACAATGTCTCATAGCCTTAGCCCGCGTTCAATTAGGAGAGGCTTGTTTATCGAATGATAAAACATGAGCTGATTTGTATTTCTGTAGAAAATTACGTACTGATGATTTTGTTAATATCGATAACATCTAGTTTTGATGTTATGAATAGCTTGAACTGGAGTACTTAGTGCTAAATATCAATAAGATTTAGCTTGTGAAGTTATCTACTGATTTGAGAATGGATGAAGAACTGAAAACATTGCTCTACATGTACACAACATTGTTTGAATCAAATGACATCTTAATCACTATTCTGAAAGAGCATCTAGTGAGCAGATTCAGCAATGGAAAAGAGAAATTTTAGCACTTTAACTTCTAGAAGTAGAATTCTTCAGGTAAGTCGATGAATTTTCCAGATAAAAAGCTTTTGTACTTCCTTTTAAGATCTAGAACTGCAGAAAACAACCTTTACAATTAATCAGACAAGACAAAAAACAAAGGTATGGAGAACCCTCACCCTTAGAATCTGCAGCATTCATTTTACTTTCAGGTAATTTGTCGCACAAAGTCGACTTCACCAGCTCCAGTAGTCTTTTGCCTAGGATTGATGAGAAAATTTAAACAGCATTAGCACATTTCGCATTTCATCCACGTGTTTATACAGAAAGAATGCTGTTGCCATTGCCGTCTCTATCTTACCAGTTATATGCCTGCCACCATTGTTGGCATTGATCAAGTAGGAAGGGATTTCACTTTCTTCCACCTGCAAGAAAAGTGCCTTGGCAAGCTCAAGTGGTTCAATAGGCGAGGGGGGCTTGAGGAACGCAGGCACAAACTTCCCATCTTGATACCCGGCCAAGAAGTGATAAGCAGCTTGACCTGATGACAAGTTTGATACTGCCGGTACAACACCAGTGCTGCGATTCAAATACTCATTGATGAGACACAAAAACATAACAAAAGTAGGACTCACTGACTTCACCTGTCAGCCATGACGATGACCAAGGAAGTTGGCTTCTTTATCACATGAGATGCTGGGGAATGTATGGTCTGGAAAAATGGTGCTGCCCCGTGAAAAGATAGGATCACACCGGCGTCACTGGATAATGCAAGCTTATGGAGCTCTGAGCATCGCAGGAAGGTATCCTCTGGAGCAAACAGCAGAATCACAGAATCACCAGATAATAGAAGTCTAACAACGAAAAAATAACAATGAATAAGAATAACCTTCTTCTATATATGAACTATGGCAATTATAACTATCGAGCAATAATAACCTGGCAGAAAGAGGCAGACCCCCTCTTGCAGATATTACAGGAGCAGCCAAAGCAACTAGAGCATCTTTTGTTGTATTAATATTAGCAAATGCTCTACCGCAAAGGATAAGTGATGAACGCTCTACATCTGCGGCAGCAAATCCATTAGATGCTTGTGAACCAAACCCAAGAATGTCCCTAGCACTTGAACTGTAAGAGCAAAAAAAATGACAGTTGATGCACAAGATGTAGTGAACTAACGGACAGACCATGTGCATAGTCTAGGTTAAACTCATTTTCCCTTGTTCTAATATTATTACAAATATAAACGCTCATAACTAAATGAGTACTTTGTACTAATCAACAAAATGTCAGTAACAACAAAATAGTCCTGTGATTTGTGAGTTTCTACGTCATAAGGTACACACATCACCTCAAATTACCTCATGGAGCTAGCAACGTAAACTGTCAATGGGCAAGAGTCATGTGAAATTGCACGGCTAGGTGTTTCCCACAGAATTTTAGATAACGACAACATTGCAGAGGGATTATCACTGATGACGCGTACTTTTGCATCACAATTAGAAGGTGAACCAATCACTCCATCTACAACAAAGATTTTTGAGACTGAAGAAATGTGACAAGTAACCTGGAATGGGGAAGAATTAGCAAGAATTAGCAAGAATCAGGGAAGAAATACACGACCAAATACAAAACGTACCTGTTTCAAAAGTTTACTGAATTGAGCCATAGAAATTTCGGGAGTTCCAAGAGTGTCTCCTCTCACATAAAGTGGAATGCCTGATAAATTATCTAAAAAATACATGTGATAAGCCATATTATCATGCATAGCTCAAATTACAAAAAGTCCAAAGAAAAATAAGTCGCAATGACTAAACCATCAAAGGAAGTTTGTATTATTACCTATTGAAGTTGCACCATGCTTTAGAAGCTCAGTCTTTTTCAAGTTATGAAAGACTTTTTCCTTCACAATCACACCTCTCGCGGCGAGGGCCCCATTTAAACCATAAGATACATCTAGGCTTTCACTATGGATGAAAACTAGCAAATGATATACAGATATACGAAAAGACAAAGTTCTCCAAAAAAAAAAAACAATATGTGAACATAAAGACATCAGTTAAATTGCAAGGATCATATGTTTAACACTTCAACTCATTTTTATAAAGTGATTAAATAGTACCTATCATTAACATTACATATGTATATTCCTATATCTACCAGACTTATATGGTAAAAAATTCATCTTTATGTAAATTGTCTTGCGCCATCAAATTTATCTCACATATTTCTCCTCTTGAGATTGCAACACAGACGTCGAGCATTTTGAACATTTTCCAAGACCAAATAGTAGAATTTACCTGGGAGATGCTGTTGTTTCTTTATCCTCATTAGTCAAAGGTGCCGAAACTGTATGCTTAACAACCCACAGCAACAAAAACACAAAAATATTAATTGAATGGCAAACTTCCCAACTCTCAAAAACGCAATTGCAAGTATACCCAAGAGCATGAGAAGATTACAAGATTCATGGACATTTCTTATATAAGTTATAACCAAAGATCAACAAACACTGTTAATCATGTAATATAAAAATTCAAAAAAAAAAAAGGAAGTTGGATTAAGAAACTACTATCTGTGGTGAATTAAAAGTCATTTTGGAGCCTTTAAGATCAATCACTTATATTTGTTTTTGTGCTATTTTCATAAGACATAAATATTGTTATCAAAACAGTCATTTTAAAACCTAAAAGCTGCTATCTTTTCATTATGCTATTTTTTTTAGTATAGTTAATATAACAAAAAACAGCACCCTGTCATGATTCATATAAGCTTTCCCATGTGTTTATTTTTACACAAAAATAAAAACGAAAAGTTGAAGATAGAAGTTTCAGGTATCAGATATTACTTTAAGAATCTTATCGCATTTATCATCACAAATATACATCACAAAACGAATTCTACATTTAAAATTACTTAAGAATATTAAATCCATTAAAAGTCAATATTTATTCAACATTTGTGGAGACTAATAATCTTACTGATTCTAAAAAATGTGTTGAATTATCTGGGAATATAAAATTTTAATTACTGTAACTCCAACAAACTTTTTGCTCAAGCATTCCAGTTCATTAAAAAAATCACTCAAAAAATAAATAAGCATATTAGATAAGTAGTGAAAATGGATAAAAAAGAATAGAAAATCTCATGTCCAGAATCGACATTAAAACTAAGAACAGCTCCATGGGAAGTTGCGGGATTCAACACAAACATCCAAAACCCTAATTTTATTGCACAGCTAACAGAATAAGTAAAGAAGATGAGGTATCGGGCACTGACAACTCTAGTAAGAGAGAGGGCGAGGCGTAAGACGAGAGAACTAGCAGTGGTCGAAGGCGGCGATGAGGAGGCGAAGGCGAAGCGGCAGAGAAGCCTCGACACCACGTTCTGCATCGGCGAGTCGAGCTTGCTCCACGGGAAAACGGAGGAGAGGAGGAAGAGCCAAAACAAAAAAAAAATAGAGATGACAACGTCTGGGCCGCCAGCGAACCGAGACGGCCCGGTTTGTGCTATACTTAACATGGTCCGACCGAACCAGCCCGGTTTGAGCTGTGCTCGACATGGTCCAATAAGGGTTGAACCGTGATCACAGTTCCATACACAATGGATCGACTCAAACCTACTGGTAACTTTGAAGCGTAAATTGCCTATTATAGTTAAAATAATTATGACAAACAAGAGGTCGGGAGAAGGATATAGGAAGCGTTCATTCATTAGAGGCATCTATGCATGTGAGAGATAATCATAGTGAGTATCCCCAGGTTATCAAGCACATATATGTTATTTTGCACATCCCGTCATGAGTAACACTTAGGTGAGTGAGTACAATTTGGATGCTCGGATCATCCTCTGAGCACCTTGACTGACAAAAATCGATCGGGAGTGCCAAAAGAATGATCCGGATGCCTGAACTGTACTCAATTGCCCAAGTGTTGCATACAAACAAGATATATAGGATAAAATATCTCTCTCTCTATATATATAATAATTCACAGAGTGAGTGTCTACCTTTCTCTCACAGCTCGTTTGAAAAGTTTTTAAACAATGGAATTGAATTGAATTCCATTCGGAATTGAATTTCACTGGTAATTGAATTCAACTTCTTGATTTGGAA
>JBAMIB010281831.1:0-11655 GCA_037177415.1 Kaempferia rotunda | reverse complement strand
CCCCTGACGCCAGTCAGCCACCGTCACGTAAATGATGAGGTCGAGTGGGTAGGGGTGTGACAACTGTGCACTCTGCCGTCACTGCTCATACGTGACCGAGTGGACAGGATGATGTCGGAGTACACCTATCCTCCTACCCCATGCTAAGTGGGGGAGCATAACTCTCATCTCCTCGTCGCAAAGTTAAGAGGAGGGATCCCTGCCTGCTACAACGCTACGTCAACGCTACCCATGAGCAGACAAGCGAAGCCCGATAGAGCAACTGCACACACCCTCCTGAAGTACAGCTAATCCATGAGTGACTATGTGTGAAGATCATGTTACTAGCAATGGGTTCAACTACAAAGGAGTTGATGATCGCCAGCATGCTATCGTGCAAGATGATGCATGACACTAATGTATGTATAAATATACGCCTCCATATAAAATGCACCAAAATAGGTCCATAAGAATGACCTAAACATCAAAAGTCTATCTATACAGGCCAGGTATATCTAATAGCTAGTTGGGTGCTCAGCATTGAATTGTATGTCACTACTTCTATGAACATATGTACACATGGCAAGTATTAAAAAGATGTCGAACTAAACGAGTAACAGCTAGACAGGGTATACAATAGGTTTCAAGTAGTGACATACCAAGGCAGATATAAATATAAAAATTAGTAGTAGTTATAACATACTACACATATCAAAAATGACAATATCAAAAATAGATAAGTCAAAGATACCCGCCTTAATCTATAGTTCGTGTAGAATAACTCTTAGGCCAAGATGCTCGTCTAAATCAGAGACTTGCATCAACATATACAATTTAGCTATCTTCATATAAATCAAATAGTTAAATTAAATTCCCTAATCGTAACCCAATCATCACTTAATCTCTTAATCACCATTTAACCACATAATACTTCAATCGACTAGAGCAATGGATCTATCATCCTATACATAATTTATAATCCATTTCAACCTCAATAATCATAATTCTGATTATCCAAAACTAATTATCTCAATCCAACAATCCACCAAATTAAACCACAAAATCATAAACCTTAATCTGCATCAACCCCAATCGAATTCCAACTACAAATCAGATTTAACATAAATCCACAACATAAATTTAAACAAGGTTCATCAACTACAACTCACCCGTATCCGGATACTCTACAATTGTCTCGGGGCTGAAGAAGTTTGTTGCCGGAAGTCAATGACAGGAGCTAGGTGGAACCTCTGGCCCTTGCCGGAATCGATGATTTTTGCCTAAAATGAAACCGTCCAACAACCCTCCATGATACAAAGGTTCACTGCTGTGATAGATCTACAACCAAACATGTAGATCAGACCAAGAACAGAAACTTGCCGTTGAACAAGAACAAAGCAGAGGAAGCATCGTACTAAGAACAGTGGCACGATTTGACCTCAACCTAAGGCAGTGACGCTTAGAAGGAGGTGAAGACATCGACAATGGTGGGTTGGAGATGAGGAAGATCAACATCGACGCTGGTCTGATCTCGTGCGAAGGCTGGCGATCTGGCGAGGTGGTAGAGCAGTGATGGTGCGACAGGGACATCATGGCTAGAGGGGTGATGTGATCGAAAGAGGGGTTGTCGATCGAAGCTTGGACATGGAAGGGAAAGGCTGGTGGTGACTGGCTGCGTACCTAGCACGGTGAGAGGCGGCCGGTGGTTCTGTGGTGTCGCTCCTGCGACGATGGGTGTGTGCGGCGATCGAGCACTGCCGATAAGGATCAAGGGATATAGCGGCCACGACGAGGGAGAAGAGAGAGAAGGTGGTGCCCTGCAGTGGGTTGCGACTGCCGACACGACAATGACGGCGACGTTGGTCAATTTGCATGCGGAAGGGGGTAGGCGGGGGTGGAAAATCGGGAGAGGAGTCGGGCAAGTAGAGGAGATCAGGCGAAGGAATAGTGATCTAGATTTATAAACTTAAGTTTATAATAACAACTTTGGTTAATTAAATCCATTTACTCTCATTTTAATTCGGTGTGTTAAACAGGCTCCCCTTAGGCCTAATAAGACATCCCTCAAAACAAGTCAAATGACTTTCGTTTCAATCCCAGAAAATTTCTAAAAATCTCTGCAAAATCCAGTAAGGTTATTCGTCTAATAACAATATTATTATTATTTTTGGCCGTATTTTACATTCTCCCCTACTAATAAAAATTTGGTCCCAAAATTCCTACTCATACTCAGGAATTCTCATCTAAATGTCACTACTAAGTTGCATACCCATATACTAGTCCATCCAAGTATGGTGATCAAATCTCCAACTAAAGGGTCAAAGGTTACCTTAATAAAACCATAAGACGTTCCACATCTAAATCAATAGTGATGACTCTGTGGGTCATGAGCTCACTATGCTTTCGCTATACCCACACAACTATCTAACCATCTGTGGGTAAATCGACTTCCTCTGGAATCCCCAGCGCACCTTATCAATAGATCCTCTAACATCCGTAGAGTGCGCTTAGACTGTCCATCTATCTGAGGGTGGAAAACTTTACCAAGAGGACCTCTATAGCCATGTTCCACTATAAACACTGATAGATCCGGAAGATGAATCGCGGATCTCTATTCGATAAACCAATGATTCTAATGCCTCTGCAGTATGACCTTGCTAGTCGATTCAAAGAATCCGTCCTACAGATAAGTAGACATACTAGACATCAAGCTACAACATCCACGATGTTCTTCCTCATGTCGTTCCAACAATAGGAACATATCAAATCTCTACACATACAGGTACCACCTGGATAAATCACCAACCTAAGTTAATCTGCTTCCTACTGTAAGTGCTCCTGGATTGGATGTAAGTCCTCCTTAGACACTTCTATACCTTGATCGGAATATCATTTAATTCAACAGTTTTTCCATTGTGCATCCCATTTAAAGTTTGCTCGATAAAAACTTTAAATTTCTATACTCACTTGACCTACTTAAATTATTTAAGTCAGTCTCATAAACCTTCTTTAAAAAGTTGATAAAATATCTCTTTCATCGCTCTTTTATTTCTCCATCGTTTACTAGTACCATATTGCATTCATCTTTAATACATTTTATTTGGATAAAATCTCTTCTCTTCCTTTCTCTTACTTTAGTTACTCTCTAAATGTTTCTTTCATTTTCTTTGGTATCTAGTTTTTTATATAACTTTTTCAAAAGTTTCACTTTTTGCGTTATTCACTTTTTAGTTTCTTTCTTGACTATTGTATATATTTTTTAAGTTTTTCTCGTTTTTACAAAAATATAAATCGTTATAAGTTGTTCGTTTTTTTCTTCACTTGCTCTTGTACTTTATTATTCTACCGCCAAGATTCCTTAGCGGTGCATGTCCCTTTGACTCATCGAGTATACTCTTAGCTACTATTTTCAACTTTGATACTATCTTATCCCATGTCTATTAGAGTTATCGTATATTTCACCTTCTCCTTAAATATATTTTGTTTCCCATTCTTAACTTCCACCACTTAATTTTAGGAGTCGTATATATTTTCTTTCTCGATACTATGGTTGAAGCGTATATCCAACGTTACTAACCTATGCTGGGTAGTTAAGCTTTATCCAGGGTTTTACAATCTTTACAAATAATTCTATCCCTCTTCCTAACCATAAGAAAGTTAATTTGCGATTTATTATTCCCACTTTTGAATGTAACTAAGTGTTTTTCTCTTTTCTTAAAAAACGTATTAGCTAATATAAGGTCATATGCTATCACAAAATCTAATATGGTTTTCCTTCTTTATTTCTCGTTCTAAACCTAGAACCCCAATGTATTCTCTCATATTTCTTATTTTTCTTTCCAACGTGTCCATTTAGATCACTTCCTATTAAAATTATTTCATTTGGCTGAATATTCTGTAATACTTCATATAAGTTATCCAAAATTCTTGATTTGGTAGCTTTTTCAAATCTTACCTGCTGTACATACGCTAATTATGTTCATAATTTCTTTTTCCATTATTATCTTAAGGGGCTATAATTCTATCTCCTTTTCTAACCACTGTTACAACTTCATCTTTTTACGAGCTATCTACAACAATATCCACTATTTTTCTTATTTTACTTGTTCCTCAAACTTAAAACCCGAGCTCTCTATCAACTTTGCCTGCTCGCCTATCCATTTTATCTCGTGTACACATAAAATACTAATTTTTTTCCTAATCATCATATCTACTATCTTTATTGATTTACTAGTGAGGGTTCCTATGTTCTAAATCTTAGCCTGTTAATTTTCCTATGATATTTGTTCTTATCCAACTTATGGTGTGAGAGCTCTTGCATATTTAATACTATATCCAAGTTCTCATGGAGATGTATACTGACATTACATTATCAATACATTACATTCGGACCTTGCAATGCGAACTCTTGCATATTTAACACTGCACCCAAGTTATGGAGTTGTGGTGGTCATTGCTGAGACGTTACAGTTGGACCTGCAACGCGTTCCTTCCGGGGAACAACCTAGCATTAACACAATAGTTTAATGAATCTATTTGAACATTTACAATAGTTTTAATGCTAACTGGCAACTTAACATATCCTCCTTTATTCAGGCTTGAGACCGGCCATGATCGTCATGGGATGAGTTCTAAGGCATAATTCAGAGGTATAAAATATGTATGCCATGTATACAATAAAACTGATAACTAGTTAGCTTAATTAGATGTAACTTCGCTAAACATTAAGATTATTTTATTCAAGGCTCAAAATCTTGAGCTGGGTTAGAGTTTAGTTTTTTGATTAAAGTAATACTGTTTTTGGTATTATGTTAACATATTGGTGTGTGGATTTAGTGACAAATTAGATGCGGAAGAAAGAAAAAAAAAGTTAAAACAACTAGTTTAAATAATTCAATTAGTGCAGATTTATAGTATAGAGTTTTGGTAATTTATCGAAATAATATGTTTTGACAATGTTGCCTGGTTTGGCATAAAGATTTTAAACCATGATTTCATTTGTACTTTTCAATAGGTAAGAAATTCCCTATTGAACAATGATAAAACAATAATAATAATTTTAGTATAAAAACATAAACATGGGGCTAAACACTTCAAGTTATGCATACTAGGTAGATGCCAAAAATTTATTAATAAGGTTGACATGAAAATAACATTAGGTTGATGCCATTTATGAATTTAAGCCGAGGACATTGATGTATTTAGGCTGAATTTAGGCAAACATTAAGAATGAGATAAGGTCAATGCCTTTATGTGTTAGGATTGACATCCATAATTCACAATAGATAGACATTATCATGTTAATTTGTTACCATACAAGTACATTAATTAAAAATTTGCCTCAGCCAATCGACTATGCCCAACTTATTGTAGAGCTTGAGGGCATTTCTTATTTGTCGTAAATGCAATACCTCCTGTATATAACAAATTCTAAACACTATTCCTCTCCAATTTAATATAACCATTCTATTAATTGTACAACCATTAAATTGTTATCAGTAATTTCTAAGTTGAAAGAATATTTGTTATAAGAGCTACAAGGCATAAACTAGCCTCTATCATGATGACCTCATATCTATACAAGATTAGTCTTTCCATCAAAAATTGGTTTCCTCTTTTGGCACTTTTAGATATTGAGGGCATTGAGGTTTCCACTAACATAAGAGCCAAATTTCTATCCTTAGAATTCCACACATTCATCTTTAAATCTCAACAAGCATGAAAACTTAGATTTAAGTTCTTATCCAATCAAAACCTCGACTTTTATTGAAGGAGAAAAAGAGAAGAGGGAGTCTACAACTTATTCTAGAGGCTTTCATTGACCATGGAAGAAGGTAAGGGAAAGGTTTATAGAAGAAGAGAGAGATGGGTGTTTAGATTAAAAGAGAGAAGGGAAGGGGTTTCAACACCCTGAGGAAGATTTAGTTTCTCTCCTCATACATATCGATTCGAATTGCCCCCATTAAGGCACATTCAAGGATTTTTATTCATAAAAACACTCTTAGGCACTCTCTAATCTCTGGGGTGGCCGACCCGACCCTACGGAAGTTTCCCACCAGCCACCAGGGTAAATCGGGAAGCACTCGCGGCGGGCGGCCCAGAAGCCTAACATCCCTTAGTTGCGGGTCCCATTTGGAGGAAAAATCCTTGTAAATGCGCCGTAGCTAGGAATCGAACCGTGAGTGCCTGGGAGATAATTGAACGTCCTTACAGCTGCACCATAGCCCCGGGGGCTAGTAAAACTTCTATTAACCCTTTTATACCAAATGAAATGAATCCAATTAGTTCGCCAAATTGGCTACAGTAAAGCAAATCCACATATAAAGCCCACAATAACGTTTTATAAGTCGTAATCATGAGCTAAACACTTCAATAGGATCACGCTCACCATGGTCAAACAAATCAATGCTCTACTATGCTTGCCTATAGGGTTTCTTCACTTCTTTATTGTAATTTCCATGCTTGCTAGATATCACTTGATCACTCAATCCTTGTTATCATCCATTTGCTTGCATTCATATTCACTATGAAATTGAGTAGATGAAATGCATGAATGTTTTGATCAAGGATTAAAGTGCTGAGCTATGCTTGTCTGCACAAACGGAAATTGTTATGCCCTTTAATTGAAATGCAAAATGATATTAGCACAACAAGATGACATTATAGCTCTAATAGTGGCTGTTGTATGCGTTGGAAATAAAGGAACAAGAGTAACAGAGAGGGTAGGAGAGAGAAGAGTTGATGAAGGAGAGGGGAGAAGAGAATTGGGGGTTAATAATAGGTAGGCTGCTAGTAGTGGCCAGTTGGAGGCAAGTGACAAGCTAGCAAAAGGGCAGGGAGAGGAGGAGAGTACACGAGAGAAATTAAATTCTTAACTTTTTAAAAATTTCACTAATCTAATTAAACATCATAATGCTAGACTATCATATATATAGATTTCGTCCGGGCTTGAATTGACTAAAATAAATCTAAATTAAACTCATTTTAAACCCACATGATTCCAATCACCTATGTTTACCCGATGGGTTCTATTCAACCCTAGACCAATTTTTATTCAACATCTAAAACCCAAATATAGGTTTAATTTGGCTTAATTAGTGTTTAAGCTCGACGTGAACTCGATGTGAACTCAATCAAATAAATTTTATTCAATCAAGGCTAGCAAAAGATGTAGAGAAGAAGCCCGACGTGAACTCGTTAAACCCTAATTTTTCCATTGCTTACTCACATGATTATAACTATCTATCTTGACATCACAAAAGTTAGATTACACAAAAGAATACTTGTTAATAGGATAGAATTTGTGTCAATGAGTATTCTTTTGTGTAATCTAACTTTTGTGATGTCAAGATAGACAAATATAATCATGTGAGTAAGCGATGGAAAAATTAGGATTTAACGAGTTCACGTCGAACTTCTTCTCTATATCTTTTGCTAGCTTTGATTGAATAAAATTTATTTGATCAAGTCAAGAAAATAATTCATTTATTTTTCTTTTATTATTTTTAATTTAATTCATTAAAATATCACTAAAGATATAAGATGATTGTAATAGATGTGCATTGATGGGATATATATTAAAGTTAGTTTGAAAAAATGTTTATGTAGTTCAATGTGAAGGTATAATTTTTTTTTAAATTCAAAGTTAATTTAATAATAAAAATATAAAATTTTGAATTCGAAATTTTAAATTTAATTGGGTTGAGTTAGAATCGAATTTTATATTTTCCATTTTTATAACTTTAAACGTATCAATTTAAATAAAATTTAATTATAAAATTTAAAATATAATTTAATCCTAAAATATAATATTTTATATCTCTAAAGTTTGATAAAGTTCGGATCTCTTTATTGTATTTTACATCCTCAATTAAATTTTGAAGGGGAATTTTGCCGCAACAAAAAAGTTGCTATAGTGTGACTTGAGTTTGAGTTGTGGAAACAACTTATAGCCATGTAGGATAAGAATATTTACAATTGACTCTTCCCTGGGACCTACATTAGACCGGGCGACTCATTGTTTAATCAAATTTAAAATTGCTCCAATGTTATAAAATCTGAAAACAAAACATACCTTACTTTATAGAAGACCAAGGAATATCTCAATTTCTCATTCCTTATTTCGACATCCTTCCTTCAAAACTTGAGTAGATTTTAAGTATACAATTTATGAGTAAAGATAAAAATTAAAACTCAATTGGCATTTACTAGCAATTTAATTAATTATTAAGTAAATAATTAATTAGTTAATTTGAACTTTCAACTCATGTGTAATAAATTTAATTATGTTGTCATTATTAATTCAACTAAATAAGTATTGAAACGAGACTAGCAGGACACGAAATAATACTGAAACGTTTTGTAGAGATTGATATGTTAAACCTTGGTTTTGACTAATAAGAATCAGTTGATATGAAAATAGTAAGTAAATTAAGAAAGCTGAATGTGTTGCACTTCATTTATGCAAATTTACACCAGCCCTTTCAAAAGAGGATGATAATCTGTCTTTGGATTCTTCAGGCAAGAAAGCTAGAAATGAATTGATATGAGAGAATGTCAATCTTGTTTATTTATCTAGGTAGAAAACTCATCTTTTAGTTTTCCTTAGAGGAAATTCTTGAAATTTTTTATTTTTTAGTGGTTGCCTAATCAATTGTTTTTCTTGGAAATTTTGTGATAACCTGCAAAGAAAATGATCCAGTTAATTACTCAATTTAAAGATATAATTCTTAGGGTTAGGACTGATGCAATTTTAATTATTTTTCTATACCAAAGCATTTTTTTGCAAGAATTGCTAATAGTACTTGCATAGTCAATTTTTACTTTGCTTTGAAATCCTGTGAATTCTTATTCTACTTTTTCTGTTGCAGATTGCTGTGGTTGGAGAAGAAAACTACACTCCTGCAGACGTTATGGAAATTATTGATTCCTTGAAGAAGCAAGTGTTTTATGATCGTCGTGCTTACATTAAGGTTCAAATTCTGGGATTCCAATGTTAATTGAAAATTGTTAAAATTTTATTCCTGATGTTTCTTCTTTTGTTCCAGAAAAAAATGGAAGAGAACAAGCAGAGTCTCATTAACATGACACAACTGGTTTATAATCTATCGTTCAGAAATTGTTCGGATCATAATAATGATTTACATGCAGATTTATTAACTAGGAGACAAGATGACGCTTTATGTACACTAAATAGTCTTGAACAAACAGGAGAAAAGGATAGTGGTAGTTGCCAAGAAGAAAGTTCATATGCATCTACTGCTGTTCTTATTGGCAACAATTTTGGTGGAAAGAATGTTCAATTGATCAAACTGCCTGAAGTGCCAAAATTACCTCTCTATACTACATGGATATTTTTAGACAGGTATATCTGCATAACAGTGATTGATTACAGTGCCTCCTCAATTATACTATATGCAGATAGAAGGCTAATGCAATAGGTAGAAACAAGGTTTTGATATAGTTGCACATACATAGAGATATTCTTTACGTGATGAGAGCTATTTTTCTCACATAACTTGTTATCAAAGTGGCAATGCAAATTCCCTTTCCTTAAAGCACTAAACATTATCTTTTTAGGTTAATTTATCTATTTTTGAAAGGAAGCATCGGTCTGTTAATGGATGTGGTCAGATAATGAGTTCACCTTAACTTTGTGAGACTACTTGCCAAAAGATATAGAACTCTAGATTCTCCTGTCTGATTAGCTTTTAACATGATTATAATTCTCCCTTGTACTGATCAGGCTGAGGAGTCATCTGATTACATACCAGATTTTACAAGCTTGTACAAATGTTGGAGAGATGGACAAAATTTGAATATACTTGTAGAAGTTTTTAGACTTGGGTGTATCCCTTTGTTTATTTTTACTGCAAATTTGAGGGGAACAGGGAAACCTTTTCACTGCATCCAGCTTTTTGTCCTCGCTTTCTTTTTTAAATTTGACATAAAAGGTTGTTTTGGAAGAATGCCTTTTATGATCACTTAAATTTGTGTGGCTAATTGTATTCAATTAAAATTATGTTTTCTAGGAACCAAATAATGACTGAGGATCAGTCAGTAGTTGGTCGTAGACGAATTTATTATGACCACAATGGTGGTGAAGCTTTAATATGCAGCGACAGTGAGGACGATATTGTTGAGGAAGAAGAGGAGAAAAAAGAATTCGGGACTATTGAAGATTTCATTATTCGGTTGGTTATGCTCTAATTTCTTCTGTATTTTTTTTTTGTAATTTTGTTCTGTTGGTCATGCTTTGCACAATGTCACTGCTTGATTTTCTTGGCAGCTTATATTTTTTAAGTCCTATTTACATTGTTCTTTTGTGCGCCTTTATTCTGTTAGGATAATGAAGCATTATTATGTTGCCATTCTTAAAATCATTGTACTTTGCACCCACTGTTTCAATGATTATAAATTGATAACCTCCGCCTCCGGGCACAACATAGTTGGTAAAGGTTTGGTGGTGAATCCATGAAGCGAGGATTCGATTCCCGTTGGACATATGCCTGCGATCGAAATTCTTGTGTGCGTGGTCACCATCTCCAGAACATTCATGTATGGGGAGTGGAGCCAAGCCATACACCCTAGGATTAGTTGACGCAAGCCCGACACCTAGCAAAAAAAAATTGCTAACCTGCACATTGCACAAAAGCTGTGACAAGTGTATTTTATAATAACATTTTAATAGAAACTTAGTGTGACCTAAGATTAATTCATATGAAAGATAGTGAACGTATGAAAATGATATGAAGTTTTTTTTTCTCTCACAATATTGGTTAGACGTGTGAAATGGATAACTTAGTTATAATATGAGTGGGAATAAGAAATAACCTCGTGCAATGCAAGGTTAGGTTTAATACAATACCATTCTTCGGGATTCACATTAGCAGGAGCTTTGTAAATCATTGTATTTTGCACCCACTGTTTCAATAAATATAAATTGACAATATTGGTTAGATATGTGAAATTGATAATTTAACTTATTTATACTATAAGTGAGAATTGGAAACAACCTCTTGGAAACAACCTCTTGTTAAAAAAAAACAGCTCTACTGTAGAGATGTTTTTGCAAAAAACAGCGCTGCGTGGTACTGTTGTTTTCTGCACAGTGCTGTTTTTGCAAAAAAAAGCTGTTTTTACAAAAACAGAGCTGCACAACACTGTTTTTTTTCTTCACATCGCTGTTTTTTCAAAAGCAGCTATACCATAGAGCTGTTTTTTTCAAAAACAGCTCTACCGTAAAGTTGTTCTTTCAAAAACAGCGTTGTGCAGAAAAAAAATAGCGTTGTGCAACGCTGTGTTTTTTTTTTAAAAAAATCAGCTCAACTGTAGAGCTGTTCTTTAAAAAACAGCTCTATGGTTGAGCTGTTTTTGCAAAAACAACGCTGTGCAAAAAAAAACAGCTCTACAATAGAGCTGTTCTTGCAACAACTCTATGGTAGAGCTGTTGTTGAAAAAACAGCTCTACGATAGAGCTGTTTTTGCAACAACTCTATGGTAGAGCTGTTGTTGAAAAACCAGCTCTACGCAACACTGTTTTATTTGCGCAGTGCTGTTTTGCAAAAAATAGCTCTACACTGCATGCAGGAGAGAGATGATTCTGCATGCATGACAGAGAAGAAAAAATTAAAAAATTTGTTTAAACACCGCGTTTGCTGACCATGTTAGCAGTAG
>JBAMIB010281728.1:0-11655 GCA_037177415.1 Kaempferia rotunda | reverse complement strand
GCTTGCAATTCCAACCGCAGTGCCATGTCAATATTGTTCTCGACGATTGTGCCAACTTTTAGTCATTCATCCATTAATGATGAGCACGCTGCTCACATTTTCCAAGTGTAGGGCATGATTCCTCGTATCCCTGCATTTAATTCTTCCGTACAGTCTTTGACACATGTCATGCTCAGACAGGGAGAATGTGTGAGAGTGACATGCGACTATAGCCATATATTCTGACAACTGACGGCTGTCGTTTCGACTACTGTGTGTTTGAAATAGATGATCTGGATTGTACCTCATTTGTTGCACCGACCGATCGGACGGTCAGCAAGCGATCATCACATGCTTTAAAAGTGGAGGCCGCCACCACATTTACTACTCTTTGTTTAGGGTTTTCGATTCTCGCTACTTCTTCTTCCCTACGACTTCACCGGAGAACACTATTGATTTTCTTCTTCGCCAATTTTCCATTCTCCTTGCCGGTTATTTTCTCGTAAGTCTTCATTCTGTTATCCCCTTTTTTCGGCCTTCTTCTCTTTTCAATGTCATGGTCAGTATCATCTCCGGTCCTGAGATTTTGGTTTTTGTCTTCGGTGTCTGATTTGAATGGTAGTGACATAGAACAGATTAAACTTTCTTTCCAACTTTCTGAAAATTTTCACTATATAATTCCTTTATGTAATAATCATCCTCATCAACCTCCTACATGCTATGTGCCCTTCATTAAAGATCAATTTCTATCTTATTTACATTTTCCCGTTCATCCTTTCATTGCGGAGGTCTGCAGATTTTACCACATTCCTCTTTGGCAACTGGTCCCCAACTCCATCCGAGTGTTGAATGGAGTCATACACTACAAGAAGAAAGGTCTATTAGGACATTTTCTTTATGACACTTAATATAAAATGTCATTATAAATTATTTGTAAGGACATTTGTTAAAACTAATTAATTTTAAAAATATAATGTTTGGTTAGATATTTTATCATGACACATATTATGAATGTCATTATAAATATATAAATAAATAAAAATTATATTCATGCTAAACCTAAAATTTTCCGCACTATCTCATCTCTGCGACTGTGCTGCGTGCGTCTTCCCGCTGCGCTCGTCGCCGTTGCCCCCTCTCATCTTTGTCCCTTCTCTGCTCGTCGCCTATCGCCTGTCGCCCTGTCTCCTCTTTGTCTATTCTCTACCGCTCCACTCGTTGCCCCTTCTTTGCAGCTATGCTCGTCGTCTGTCACCCTTTAGAGTACCCACTACTGCTTCGTCCATTTCACCGTGCCCTCACTTTCGTTCGACCTCTTCGAATGATTCCTCCCAAAACCCTAGATCCTTTTCCCCTTCCAAATCCTTTCTCTCTAGTTTTCTGTATTCTTCCAAGCAGCCATTAGGAATAGAAAAGGAGGCCAGAATTCTTCGGCTTCAACATCCTTGGACGAAGGAGGCAAAGGATTTGTGCAGAAGAGGAGCTTCAAGGATGAGGATTCTGTGGGGAAGTTGGTTGAGTGCCGAATTTGTCAAGAAGATGATGTAGATTGCAACATGGAGATACCTTGCTCTTGTTGTGGCAGCATGAAGGTAAAGGCTTGTAATTTGTCTACACTTAGTTTATAGTTACATTAGGGTTCTATTCTTTTTTATTGTTGTGTATGCTGTTCTTGGAAAATTTATGTTTATTTTTTTTTGGGTAGCATGAAATCTTATACACTGAAGGGAAATTTTTGTTAGAAAGGAGACAGAGATGATTTTTCTCTGAAAAGAAGGGTTTCATAAGTCTGGAGGGAGAAAAAACACACTTAAAAAATGTAGTCTACCAGGAGGCAGGAGCTTCTAATACATCAATGGTTTCTTTTGTCTTTGGAAAACCAATTTGTTTCACTGTGAAGAATAATTTAGCTTAATTTTCTTCTGATCTGGTTCTGCCCTTTCCTCTTTCACTTTGCCCCCTACACTTTATTGATTTTTTTTCATTTGATCCCCTCAGTTATAAAAAGTTTACTCAGAGTTTTAGAAGCCATACCACTTGCATAATAACACCTTGTATAGGAAGTTGCATTGCAAAGGTATGTTTAGTCATTTTGGATTTATTCTGAAATTCTGGTTATGAACTATGATTCATTGTTCCCTTCTACTGATATGCCTTAATGAATTTATCCATGTTGTTGCCTAAATGAAAACTTGTTGATGCTCAGTTAATACAGTACGTTTGAACTTTGTGCTTAGATGTATTTATTTAGTACTAATGGTTGAATCCTATCTATTTACTGCCCATTATTGATGTCTTCTTCAGCTCTCGTTTCGTCTCCATGTGCTCTCGCGCTGCCTTCCGCCATTCTCGCATTTGCTGGCCTGGGTGTCCTCATTTCGTCCATTCTCGCAACTGCTCTCGGTTTCGATCGAAGAGGAGCAAGACTACATCTGGCAACGACTTCGGTGTTCGGATGGTGGGTTAACTCTCGTTCATTTTTTACTGCTTTTCCCTGCTTCAAAATGTCAAGATTTTGAGTCATTTGCTAGTTGCCTTCTTGTTCATTCGCATTTGCATACGGTAAGTTTGAGTGTTGGAAGGAGATTGTTTTTAATTTTTTTTTTTACTCCATTCTTTTCGATCTTCCTAATCCTACCTACGTAATTTTGATCTGTTTTCCTTTTTGATTTCCCCAAAACTTCTATGTATAATTTGATTTGTTTTTCTGTGTTGATTTTTTCCGGAGTATAGATTACTGTTGTCGTATTGCCACTGTTAAAACAAAAAAGATCATATTAAATGGATCATTATTTTACAGTACCCCATGTGACTGAGGACGTGTTTCTTGGACTGCAGCTCACGAATAGTTTCTTTTTTTACCTTATGCATAAAAGGATTCTTAAAAGTAAATGAGAAATATAAAATATAAAAATATTTATAAAATTAATTAAACATGAACTAGATAACACAACACACTTTACTAAGCTAAGGCATTTGACACATCATTTTGATCCATTAATAATGATATGATTGATAATGTTAAATTCTAAGCCATCAAAATTTATATTGATGAATATTTTTCTGAAAACATGAAAATGAATCCTTCTAGAACCTTACATTACATTAGAAGTATTAGATATCTCTCATGAAAAGAGAAACAACACCCATCTCCATTTGATGACTAGATGACAATATCTGAAAAGTAAGCATGAAAATCGGCATTACATGGCTAAAGATCGTCTGTGTTTACCAGAGGTGAAGTGAGCGGATTATAAGAGCAAGACGGAGAGGAGAGTACACCCATCTCTATCAGTCTATCATCCATTTAGGTAAACAGGCCCCCTCTTAAATGAAATCTGTGACCTAACTCTCGCTGCGAAGTTAGTTAATTTGGGCCTAATTAGTAGGCCGCACCGGCCTTTCTGTCTCATATCTCTTTCCGCTCGTAACGTAACGGATTACGGCGGGCGGCTGGGGGTGGCGCACGGTCACGTGGCGGTAACGAGGGCGGATCTGCTCCTGCGCTTCCGCAGATGGGGAACCACACCGGCACGCGGCGGTGCGGAGTGCAGTTGCCTGGGTGCATGCACCGGTGGGCAACGCGGAGCGGATCGTATCTCGCGCGTTTCGTCTCAGCCACGAGTTGAGACTCGGCGGGCCCCGCAGCGTTCCGCCTGGTGCTGCCACGCGTCCGAGGCGGGTCCCAACTGCCCGCCCTCCTACTAGGAGCGTAATTTCTTGTTATAAAGCAGGAGAAGAAAAGCCACCACAATTTTTTTCCCCTGTCCTAAATCTTCGCACGATAAAGAGAGAATTCGTTCGCAGTTGGATCGGGAAGGAAGGAAGCGAGCGGAGGAACTCTCCAGACAGAGAGAGAGAGCAGAACGAGGAGGCGAGGAGACAAGGGGATTTCTGTGGATCTAGGGTAAGGGGTGTTCTGGAACCCTTTTTCTTCAGGCACTCTTGGTTGCTTGTTTCTGGTTCTCTTGAGTCTTGCCCAGTTTGAGCTTGATTTCCGGAAGATTCGTTGGACACTTGATCTGAATTTTTATTATTTGGAAAAAAAAAATCCAGCCTTGTTGAAGTGCTGTTTTTTATTTTTTTTATTTTTATTTTTTTGCTCAGGAAAGGCTTGTGTTTCCATCCCGGGTGAAGATGGCAGATTGGAACCGAACCGCGGTATATTTTCTTTCACTTGCTATTTCATTTCTTCTTTTTTATTTAGGGTGTCTCTTGTGTATTTTCTCGTGGTTTTCTTTCAATATACTATTCTTATTTCGCTTTTGACCGATTCTTTCTGTTCCACAATTAGGTCTACTGTTTTCTTACGATTTATCAACATATGTGTGACGGCAAAGGATCTTAGATTATGAGGTTGGAGGGACTGTATTTATTGAGTAGTTAATTGCAAAATTTTCGAATTTAATTTTTGAAAGTTCAAATTTAATTTGTAGAAATTTCAAAAAAAATAAAAATAAAAAAAGACAGAAAAAACGTTTGGAGGAAGTTGATGGTGGCCTCCCTGTTACTCCTGATTCCTAAATAAATAAAACTAATGAACAATTTTCTTGTGTGTTACAATCATTGAGAGCATGGTATCCTGGCTGAGGGTAGGGTATTGATTTGGCTTTGCTTCCAACCTGAAAACAAACTGGCTGTGGCAGGAGAAGTGTTGGGGCCAAGCAATTCAAGCAACACCTCTTTTTTGTTTGAATCTTGATGATTTCAATTCATTGGACGTTGGATGTAAACCGATAATATGCAATAATAGTGGCTAGTTTCATAGTTTGACATTAATTTTCCATCTACTCGTCACTTGTCAGCAACCATTTGTTATGAGCTTCTGTTTATGCTTCTCTTTGATCTCTGTGGCAATAGTCATTTCTTGTTTCTTTCTAAATTTGCGTGAACATAAGTATTGCCTTTGGTTGAAAATTTGCTATTTTTTTTTTATGAAAACGAGCAGTAGAAAATTCACAAATTGAAGTTTTTCATCTTGTTTTTTATAATGTTATCTATTTTTCTGTATTCCTGTTTCCACGAGGGCATGGGAAGATTATATGTATAATATTGAAACTTCTAACATCATAAGGTCATTGATGTGATTGAAATCTGAGGTTGGATGCTGAACTAGACCATGATGATGTGAAGGCTAGAAGATGTTGAGGCTGCTGAGTTGGAGGTTGCCCAACCAAAGTTGGAGAGGTCCAACTTGCACACACTAGAAAGAGCATCAAAAGGTACCAGAGTTGTCCGGTAAAGCTCTTTTGATACCTAAGTCATGCAGGAGTGGAACAAAGAGAATATAAGCAACACTAGAGTGGGTGAGATTACAAACCCCTTTTTCCAGTGGAAATATCGACTATTTATAGATGTGGGATGGTGGAAGGTCATACCGACATATCACCTGTAACTTCGATGTGCCATGCCTAAGTATGATTTGCAATTGCACCGTACCATGTTTATGTATGGCATAAGACTTCAGGAATAAGCGGCATGTGGGCCATGTTCAGGTATGGCTTGTATGGCCAAGAGCAAGTAGGATGGGATACCATTCCTAGGAATAGCCACGTGGAGAACATCAAGAGCTGGGGAACTCAGGAGCTCGAGAACTCAAGTTAGAGCTGGGACTAGAGAGCTCAAATTGGAGAGCTCAGACTGGAAAGCTTGAGCACTCAGGAGGTCAGCCTATAGATGTTGATGTACTGACCCAACTCAGGAGGTTGGCTTCTTGGGTCAGGTTCTTGGAACATATAGTGCCAGGATGGAGAAGCCACATAGGCATAGCCTATTGAACTTGGAAACCCAGGAGTACCAATCATGTTCTTGTGGCTGTAGTCTTTGAATTGCTATCTTGACAAGAAATAACAAATACCATGAAGGAATCTGCAATGTTAAAGTTGTTAATAATATCATAAATGTTTTTTTCTGTGTTGACTATACTAGCTTGTGTTCTTTATATTCATGATAGCTTGATTCATTACCATAAAGAGCAACTCTTCTTGTAGCTTTTGTATCCACATTAACTCCAAGGAAAATGTTTTTTTTTAAATGTTATCAAGTTTTATCTTCTGCTATCTAAAGAAAGTTTGTTTTGCTGTCCAATTAACAGTGGTAATGTAAGATGTTTCTTTGGTTATCCAGATTGAAGATATTGTTTTTGGTAATATTGGTGAGAACAACAACGGTAGATTGTCTGATGGAGGTAGCATACGAGAGGAAGGGTCCCTAGAACCAGGCAACTTCATTGTTGCGCATCAAAGTACAGAGACCGATATTGGAAATAGTGCAAGGAACAAAGTGTCAAACAACAAAGATTCCGTTTGGAAAAAAGAAGGGACAATTATTTGCCCTTCTCTTGAAAATGAAAGCTTCAGTATAGTGAAAGGTTTGTCCCTTATATAGTCATCAAGATTGCATACCACCCTCAAATTACCCTTCTCTCTACTTATGGGTCTTTCCTTTTCTGTGCCAGGGGATTGTCAAGGGCCTAATCTCAGACAAAACAATACAGCTTCACAAAACAAGTTGTGCAGCTCAAGCAATCCTAGTGCAAGTAGGAATGCTAAGGAAGAAACGAACATTTGCCAATTGTCATTTGAGAATAATTGCTCAGTCCACTCCAACATTACTTTTTTTGCAAATGACAATGATCAAGAAAATGATCTTCTGTATTACGATTGGTCAGATATCAGCAATTTTGAGGACGTTGATCAAATGTTCAGGTAGGTCAGAATTGGTATTTTATACCACAACTCTATTCTTTAAGTTTTAATTTTGATGTAGTGGCTATCATTTTCATTTTATTTTGTTTCTCTTGGAGAAATTGTGATCCCACATTTGGACAATGGAGCAATACAGATGGACCATCGTGGATGTCTTCCTCAAATGACATGTTTGGTCCAGAAGATACATTGACGTCAGCCTTCGAATCTTCAACTCTAGAATTTAAAGAATTGGAGAAAGCACCAGGATATTGTGAAAACACCCAACACTTGCATGATTGCAAAACACCACAGGTTGATACTCATAAGCAATCTTGTTTGACCCACCAGTCCTTCAAGTCAAACGCAGAACAGGTTTTTACACGAATTCCGTTGATATCTTACTGAAGTTGCTACATTCATTTATTTTTGCAGAGATTTGGATTCTTAAAATTTGTGTATGTTGTTCTTGAAGGCATATGATGGTGGTGGAGAGGACGAGAATAAATCATCTCTAACACCATTTAACACAAATAATTTGGATGAACATGAGGTAAATACGATAAACCCTAAGCTATGTTCTAATTGTTTATTATTTATATTTCTTTTTTCATAATATTATTGCGATTTAGCAAACAGGTTGTGATGGTAACTAACTTCCTGGTTAAAACTAACTTCATGCCATCAGTTTGATTGTTGTAAAGAGAGTTCTTTTTAAATATCATGGAAAGATGGAGTCTTCGACTACCACAAAGTCAAATTAGTATTTTGAAATAACCTTGATGTTCTCCATAAGTAACGTTAAAACTTCATACACATTAACTTACATCTCTCTGTCTCTCATTTCAGCAACCAGAGATCAACATCCAAACCCAGCAGCTAAATAGATTCTCATCTGATGTGAAAGGAAAAGGTTATCTTTCAACACTTTAGTTGTGCATTTTATCCTCTCCATGTGTAACAATAGCAGAATAGCCAATGTGAAAATATGATTTTTCTTTTGCAGGTCTTGCAACTTATTATCCTGCGCGGCTTCATTCAAAGCAAGATTGTTTTGCGAAATCAAATTCTTCAAGTTTCACGCAGTCCTTAGATCCTGATTTTCATGTGGACAACAAACTTCTGTACCAAGATCTTCTTTTGCGGACAACGTCCAGTACTATAACTAACTGTGAACAAGATCTTTCCTCGTCACTTGAAGTTTCAACTCCTGTTGTCAATAACACTTTCCAAGGAATGGGGAAAGTACCTGGTACTTTGTTAAATAATTCTGTCATGAAACTGGAAGAAATGGCGAATAGACCACGCATAGGACCACCAGAGCTGGGCAATTCAGTTAGGAAATACTATGATAATTTTGGACAAAACATTCACAATGACCAAGGAAATATGGACATAGAGCTTCATGGATCAGATATGGACTCTGGAGTCGGGAAGAACCCATTCATGACTTCAGTCTTCTCAGATGATATTTCTGTTAAAATTATCAGATTCCAGCAGCTTCAGGGTGCCATAGGTCAGGTATGTTGCTATTTGTACAATTGTGCATCTCTGTTTATTTTACACACTTTGCCCCTTGTTATACTTGTGATAAATAATACAAAAGTCACGAGTTCTACTATTTGGTATCAACAATACCGAAATTATCTTTGCCATTGGACCCTAATTCACTATTGTAATTATTCATCTCTCAAATCTCATCCTTTCAGATCATTAGTTCTACTCCCTAATCTCCTATTTCACAATGTGGGTGGAAACTTTCTTATTCATCTATGAATCATAAGCTTGGGGGTGTTAGGTAGCTCAGCTGGTAAGGGCCTTTGGGAATATTGCAGAGTTCATGGGTTCAAAATCCACCTTCATCATAAAAGGTGGGAGCTTGAAGGCTTCCACTGATACATTATTCTTAAAATAAGAATCGATAAGTCGTAAGTTAACTACTACGTTTTCTTTTTTTTTGTCCTACCTATGCTGGTTGTAAGTAAATGTTTCAATGCGTTTACATTTGTTTACTGCAGTTGGATATTAGAACGAAGCTCTGTATAAGAGACAGCCTATACCGATTGGCTAGGAGTGCAGAACAGAGACACAAATTCGCTGCTGCAAATGCTCAAGGTGCAGATTTTAGAACAGGAATATATGGTACGGCAACATCAAGCAGGTACACTTAAATCTAAGAATAAAATTTGCCTAAATAAATCCCTTCTGTTTTCAGATGATATTTTATTTAATATTAGGGTATTTTAAATTAAAAAAAAAAAAATCTGTAACAACCCAACATGCTCTGCTCAATTATTTTTAGTTGTTGTTCGATATAATCTTTCTAAAACCTTTTAAAAGACATGTTTGCAGATTCACATTTTTTCCTGAAATGTTTTGCTGTTTTTACCAGGTCTGTCGAATATATGGACATAGAAACTGAGACGAATCCCATTGATCGGTCCGTGGCACACCTGCTTTTCCATAAGGCACCCGAGAGTGGGACGAGAGCAATTGATGATTCTACATCATTCAAGGCCGGCATGATGGTAAGACCTACATAAATCTCGATTATCATTGATTAATCCTTGATCTTTTCTAGCTTCTATGTTAATCACCTAATGCGAATAGACTTGAAAGTTAACGATTCCACCATGCTTGTTCAGTGATTCACAATTGTGATAGTATGGCTGGGCTGGCAGTGGCAGCATTACCATCAGTCAACAGGAAGAAAGCTTCAGCTAAAACTTTGACCTCCATGGGCACAGGAGGTTTCTTGGCTCAAATATTGTAGATATCGAGTGGTAAAACCTTATTGACAGATCTCTATGCTGTTATTTTGGATTACAATCATTGTCCAATTTTATTTTTGAGCTATAATAACATTTTGATGCTCACACAGATGTGAATGCCATTTATTTACTGTTGAATCATCTCCTTGAGTGGTCATAATCCATGTATGTGTGCGGTGTGTGGCAGTAAGTATTCATTATGTGGCTCAAGCTTTTATGTTCAAAGCAAGAGAGCACAAAAATGCTTAGCGTTTTGAATTATGTTTGTTTTTTTCCCTCACCATCTCCATTGTAACATAAATTTATGAGGTAGTTTTAAGCTTTCATGACCCTGAAAGTATCCTGAATAAAGCAACGGCAGTCATTATTACTCTTTTCAAAAAAAAAAAAATTTGTTTAGTTGCCATTAGGAATTACGTTTATATTAATTTTGAGTTGATCGGGTCGATTTTACAGAAGATTTTCAGGCCATCAAGTTAAATCGAGAGGCAACATAACAGTTTTAGTAATCATTTATTAAAAAAAATTATTCGTTAATCTAGTGGGTTGATATTTGATTCTTAGATCTTTAAAAATAAATAAGGTATTTTTTTTTTTCAGGCCATCAAGTTAAATCAAGAGGCGATGGTAGCAGATGGTCCATCAGCATAATGCTTAGTAGTAAGGACGCTCAGTTATCTCATAGATACTCACCATTCGATTCCAATGATTTTGGAGGGAAGGTTGTCTTCCATTCCATAATTTATAAGAGCTCTTGTCTATTTTTTTTAAAGATAACTTATTTAAAAGGTAATTAATTATTAATACAATTTCCTCCCGCATGCACTCTGACACTCTAGAGCTCAATAGAAGAATATTTATCATCTCCTTTATATATAATTTTTTTGCATTCATCATCTCCTTTAAAGCATGATTCTTTCGCTCAACAACATTTTATCGAGGATTATAATGAATTATTATTTCGTATCTAATCTCATATTCAACACACAACTCAGCGAACAATGATACATATTCACTGTCTCGGATACTTCGAACTACCTTAATTCTTTTATTAAGTTGATTTTCAACCTCACTTTTATAGAGAAAAATTTCTCTATAGTTTCATCCTTACTTTTGAGAATTAAACAAAATAATATTTTGTATCATCATCAACAAAAATGGTGAAGTATTTATTCTCACAACGTGTCAGTTTACCTTTTAGGTCGCACGCGTCAATGTGGATTAAGTCGAGTGGTTCATTGAAATGATGATCTTATAATTTTTACTTCAACACAAGTTTTACATTTGTATTTCGGATCAAGATGGAATGTAAGTATGTTTTACATAGTAATCAATCTATACATCACATTATAATTAATGTCTTAATCTACCATGTTAAAAACATGAAGACTAAGTATCTAAATGGAAGAGATTTCAGTCTTATTAACTATGGGATTAATGACCATTACGAGCTTAAATAGTCCATGAGTTACCTAGCCATTTCCGACAAACATTCCATTTTTAGATAAAATAATTCTTTCTTGTCAAGGTTGACTGGATACTTGACTGGAAAAGTCTTAACTGGAGGTTAGTCAAGGGCAAGTCCAACGGGAAGGTTGGCAGAAGAGGAAATCCAAGTGGATAGCATTGACCGAACACTTGATGTTTGAAAGTCCTGGTAAGTGAAGCCAGACAGATGAAAGTCCTAGTTAGTGAAATTAGACGGTGGAAAATCCATGTCAAACCTGGTCTAGGTGAGTGAAGTCTGGTGAAAGTCGTAGTGAGTGAAGCCAAGCAGTGAAAAATCTAGGTGAGTGTAGTCTTATGAAAGATCTGGTGAGTGAAGTCAGACAAAGGAAAATCCAGGTGAGTGAAGTCTAGTCCAAGTGAGTGAAGTCTGGTGAAAGACTTGGTGAGTGAACCCAGACGGTGGAAAATCTAGGTGAGAGAACCCTGGTCTAGGTGAGTGAAGTCTAGTGAAAGACCTTATTATTAGGACCTAATCGTACGGCTAGATGCGATGTCTTCTTCTTCCTACGATGTTAGTATGCAGCGGAATACAAAACAAAATATTAACAGAAACAAGAACGAAGACACCTTAGATTTGTTGACGAGGTTTGGAGATAAAGTTCCTACTCCCCGAGTCTTTGAGGTGGACTATTTCTCGATCCGTCGGTGGATGAGTCCCCGGAAGCTCCGGCTACAACCTTGTCGCTCCTTGTGGGTGGAGAAACCTCGCC
>JBAMIB010281515.1:0-11656 GCA_037177415.1 Kaempferia rotunda | reverse complement strand
CTGGATGACTGTGCTCTATACTGGGTTACCACCAATGCACTGTATTTATCCTAGACGAGAATGGGAAATTTTCGATGTTATGACTGTACCTACCAAATGACACACGACTACTGTTTAATTGCAATGATGTATGCTCATGCTCGTATTCTTATGCTCATGTTTATGTTCATATGTATGTTTAAGTGCACGTCGATGTATACTTATGTTATTATCTATGCTTTTATGCTCGTATCCATGTTTATGTTCATAGATGTTTATGTTTATGCCTAGGTATGCTCATGCTCACGAGTATGATCTTATGTGCTCATTCATGTGTATGTTTAGCATGTCACTCGTATACGTTCTTGGTTTAGTGCACATATAAGGAAATTACCCTACCATGGATAACAATTTAGTAAGATAGGCTTTCCCTCTATAACACATGGATGTAGGAACTAATTAAGGCATGATATTGATTGAATTTGCTGAGTCACTCGACTCACATATTTTAACTATTTTAGGTAATGGGACATATGAGGCAGGAGGTGTTGACCAGTGGCAGTGAGCAAGCTCGGGACCAAAGGCAGTACAACCCGAAGACCTTTCAGTTTAACTTCCTCGTATATGTTCAGTACCTAATGTTGTTAATAGTTAATTGTTTTAAAGAACCATTAAGTACCTCAGGTAAATTATAAATATGTTATAGTAGTAAATGCACTTATGATTCGAGATGTCCGAAGAAAAATAAATAAATAAAAATAAAAATCACGGATGTTACAAAACTCACTCGGACTTGGACATAGTCAGGGTCGAGATCCCCAGGCTGTGACAGCGGACTCCCCTTCGTACAAGAGTTCGAGTGAGTATAATATCGCCTTGTCCTATTTAGGCCAAACTCCCCCTGACTTGGACGTACTCAAGGTCAAGATTCCCCGGCTGTGGTAGCGGACTCCTCTTCGTACAAGAATTGAGCAAGTACCGTATCACCTTGTCATTTTTTGGGCCAAACTCCCCCAAACTTAGACGTAGTCGGGGTCAAGATCCCCAAGTTTTGGTAACGGATTCCTGTTCTTACCCGGGTCGAGTGAGTACTGTATCGCCTTGTCCTTTTCAGGGCTTAAATTCCCCCGGACTTTGACGTAGTGGGGTTGAGATCCCCAGGCTGCGATAGCGAACTCCCCTTCGTACAAGGGTCAGGTGAGTACCGTATCGCCTTATCTTTTTCCAACCCAAACTCCCTTGAACTTGGACGTAGTCGGGCCGAGATACCTAGGTTGTGGTAGCGGATTCCCCTTCATATAAGGATCAAGCGAGTACAATATCGCGTTGTCCTTTTCACGGCCAAAGTCCCTCAGACTTGGACGTAGTCGGGGTCGAGATCCCCAAGGTGCGGTAGCATAATCCTCTTCATACAAGGGTCGAGCGAGTATCGTATCACCTTATCATTTTGAGGGCCCAAAACTCCCCCAGACTTGGACGTGTCGGGGTAGAGGCCCTCCTATTTGCACTGCTGGGGTCGGAGTCAAAATTGTTTATACCATGTCTAAGTTTGATGCAAACGTAAAACAAAAGATCTTCATTGATAAGCTGAAGGAATTACAAAAACTAAGATTTACAGGTCGGTTGTGTCCTCCGTTGGGATGTCTTCATTAATCTTGAGGACATTGATAACCGGAAGGGGGGAATCTGCTGGAAGTTTTCCATTGTCTGCTGCTTTATAGTACCATCAATCCCATAGCACACAATTCAGACATGACGTGTGCTGACGATGTCATAAAATTCCTCCGATTAGAGGAATTATTTCTTCTTGAGGGCTTCCAACTTAGCCTACATGTTGGCAACCACTGCCGTTAAGGTATTCCTCTCCACCTGCAGCTCACTAATGCTATAAGCCAAGCTGATCTTCTCAGCGATTGTTTCGGCGATCCCTCTCCACAATCGAAGAATCGTCTCCTAATCAATATTAGGGTCTGATTGAAGACGCGTCAGAAAGTCAACCTCCGATTGAGCCTTAACCATTTCTTGGTCGGTTGCCACCGAAACCTCTAAGGATGGAGCCACCGTTAGTTAGGCCTCTAATTCAACTACCCTAGCCCTCAATTCTTGGTGACCTTGGTAGAACTTGGGATATCGTTGGCCAAAGACCATTAACTGGGACATCAGTCGACTCCCTCCTTGAATCAGCAAGTCGGCTAGATCCCTTATGGACAAGGATAGGCTATCGCTTCCCCCTCACTCCAAGATGTAGCCAAGGGGTCACCCAGGGTGATCTGGACTCCAGGCATGCCTAGAGCAAAATCTTCGGTAGCCTCCGAGGGGGCATTATCCCTAGGCAAAACTTCTGAGGCGCGCGAAGGGCCCGCTTCCAGGGTTGAATTTGCTTCAAAGGGGGATGGGAGGCTGAAGTCCTAGGAGAGCTAAGGAGAGGAGCCGATAGCAGAAGAGGAGATGAAGGAAGGCTCCTTGAACTCAAGGGTGTGGAAGGATCTGCTGAACGGGAGTTGCAGCAGAAGTACCAACTAGATCAGCAAAAGGGCTAAATAGGCGTTGCCTTTTTCGGGAGAGACGGAGAGGAACCTCCGAATTTGTTGTCGGCATGGGGACAATGGGGGTGGTAGTCGGGCCCAACTCCCTGGTCGGGCTAAGAGCTCTCTCTATGGATGCACCCTCTGTGGGGGTCTCAGCCGAGGCTGATGGTGTTTCCCTCTCAGGACCTATCTCTGTGAGGTCAACAATCTCCACCCGATGTGCTTCTAACCATAAGCTTTATCACTTTGTTTAAGGAAGCCTTCATCGTATAGGCTGAAAGAGATAGCAAACATTCAGTTAGACAAAAAAAAAAAAAAATTTAAGCATGAAAGGAATCTTACCGAATGAAGCTATGAGGCGAGCTAGTGGGGGGTTGAGACCAAACATATGCAAGAGCCCCTCCTCAAGCAGTAGACCGCTTTTGAATTGCAAGTCAAGTAGCGTTTAAGAGGCCCTGAAATAACCTCTCTCCGAATAATAGTCTCTTAAGTCAGGAGGACAAGGCAACTCTCGTTGCTAGCGATTAGGCTAGGAAATAAGACTTGGAGGTTTCACAAAGAAAAACTGTGGTCTCCATCTTATCAGAGGTAGGGAGTTCTAGAAAGCTCCATCTTCCATCTTGGGATAGAAGAAAAAAATAGAAAAAATAGAGAGTAGGCAGAATATGATACAAACGGAAAAGGATTACCACTTCAGTCAGAATACGAAAAGAATTGGGACCAAGTTGATATAAGGGGATCAAGAAGTATTGGAACACTTTAGCAAAGAAATTATGGAGAAGGAACCGTAAGTCGCTTAACATATGACTACGGAAGAAAGTAGAGAAGCCCGGAGGAGGGCGGTCAGGATGGTCATTGCCGTTAGGGAGTCATAACAGATGATCGACAGGGATCCCATAAGATGCCCACAGACGATCTAGAGAAGCTTTAGTGAAGTTAGAAGTAATTGGTACCAAGGAGTAGAAGAAAACTCGCAGGCCATAGAAAGCGACACTAGTATATTGAAGGAAAGAAGATTGGAAGGAAAAGCCAAGATCACTTATCGGTTGAAGGAAACTTAAAGAAAGCTCGAAGAAGGAAGACGAAGAAGATGAAAAGTGGTAAGGAAAAGCGATAGGAATGCAAGATATCTTTATCTACCCTAATATAGCCCAAGTTGTTCGAAAAGAAGCATTGGATCCCTGCTGTCAAAAGGATGGGATCAATTCTAGACCATGCGATCTCCTAAAGAGAGGGGAGAGAAAAGAGAGAAACTTCAAGATAATAAAAAAAAAGCAGTTTTCCATACATGAGTCTCATCGAATTAATGTAATGTAACCTAAGAGGATTGTTAGTGTGTTCTGGGTTATGGAATCAAGGTGGCGTGCTCAAAAGGAATGGCGACATTTAAGAGAATAGTGACATAAGCATACCCATTAAATGCACCATCCTCTTGGGAATACTCAACGGATCTACTACGTGCCTAAGAAGAGTAGAGTGGAATTATTCTTTAAAATTGTCCAGTCAGTCGAACTATTGCCACCGTCAACTAGATTCGAGGGGGAGACTTGTGATCCGGATATAGCATAGCAGGGGTCACAGATTAAGAGGGGGTAAGTCTGCTTGGATTAGGATCGGAAGAAAGCTACATGGATAAGAATGTGGATCTATTGGCAAATCAGCAAGCTTAAGCCTCGACTCCCAATCTCTTCTCAGGACCTTGGGGATTCTCGACACCCTCTCAGGACTCCTGGGTATCCTCTTGGGACGCCCGATTCCTGATCCTTTCTCGAGATTTAGGGCTCTCAATATCCTCTGACTCCCGATCTCTTCTCGGGATTTAGAGCTCTCTATGTTCTCTCGAATGCCCAACTCCAGATCTCCTCACAAGATTTAGAGCTCTCAATGTCCTATGGGGACGCCCGACACCCGATCTCCACTTGAGTTTTAGGGCTCTCAACGTATTCCCAGACTCTCGATCTCTTCTCAAGATTTAGGGCTCTTCATGGCCTCTCAGGACTCTGAGCATCCTCTCGGAGGCACCCGACTCTCAATCTCTTCTCAGGACTCCTAGATGTCCTCTAAATAAGAAGGAAGAACATAAAATATCAAAAAAGAAAAAAATCTGATTATTTTATGAAAAGGGCAATAACGCAACAAATAAGGAATGATAGGGCGAAAATCGGAATAAAAAAGGAAGAGTCTGTTATTCCTGTTATTTTATGAAAAAAGGTGACAACCTGACTAAATCTCACATTATTTAAGGAATTAAATAATGACCACGTAGGAGGAAAAGGTTAGTAATTTCTCTAAAAAGGGGATTTTCATCACCTTCTAAGAACATGCACGAATATCATACGTTACATACCAAAAACCCTAATTTCTTTTATTTTCTAACATGAGTGTCAGAGTGACAGCGCCGAGACCCCTCAGTCTTATCCTAACTCTCTTTTTTGATGGTTGCTTTCCCTCTATGCAAGTTTAAATCTTTCCATCATCCTTTTGTGTCGTGTGGAGATTGGCATAGAAACTGGTCCTCGCAGCTCACCGGTGAATCATCATCTGACGTTCAGACATGATCAATATGAAATACAAAAGAAGACATTGACTTATCAGATAAGAAAAATAAAAACATTTAGAAATAAGACTTGCCCTAATAGGCACTTGTTGGCCTATGTATTTTTTATTTACCCATGAATATATTTATCATCAACAACTATTGACAATCATGAGATAATTTCCAAATAGTTTCATATGCAAATACTATGACACCATTTTCATCAAGAGGATAATTTTTCATTAAACGAAATGTCTGACATCTTGTTCATCCTTTTCCCTTGCTTTAGGTTTTTTTTTCTTCATTGTCTTATATTTTCTTGTTTATTTTATAATTTACTATCATGTTTGTTTGAATATTTTAATATGCTAGCAAATGTTTGAATAAAATGCCACAAATACATAGCACAAGACGGAATTAAAAAGGAAGAAAGTTACAAAAGGCCTAAAAATTAGCATTGGAATGCATGGGTTTAAGAGGACTTTTTAAAATCTCTAAAAAGTTAGGGATTTTTTAAATGTTACACTCTAGGGACATTTTGAAAATTTAGTGGGCCTTTTAAATTGTTGATATATACAACTAGAGGTGTTGTCAACGAACCCTAGCTTAACATAAACCCAACCAATCTGATATGCCACCTCACAATTAGTGTTAATTACAGCCTATGGCATCACACTCTCTAGCCTAGCAAAGGTCCGGACCTAGATGACCTATGCTTGCGCCAGCTTGTAGCTGTCGAATATTTATAAAATACTAAACATATTGTCTTAGTAAAGGATAGTCCGGTGTACAAAGTTCCCGTCAATGCAGGTTCAAGGAAAGGATCTATTACGCAACCTTATCTTGCTTTGTAAGAAGCTATTTTCGAGACTCATGTGACATAGTGGTCACACGGTAGCAAATTTACTGTTGCGCCAAGGGTACCCTCTAAACAGATTGTTTTAGTAAAATAATAAATTTTTAAACTAGAAAAAAAAGTAAAAGAAAAAAAAATTAATAAGAAAATTAAAAAATTAAAAAATAAGAAAATAAGAAAATTATTATAAAAATAGAATAAAATAAATAGACAGATAAAAATATATATAATTTTATTAATTAAAATTTTGATAGTTACAACATTAGTTACAATATTACATCTTAATTTTGATTCAATACAAATAATATAATATAATATAATATAATAATATTATATGAATATTACACCTAACCTTAGGGGAAAATTATTTATATTTGTGATCCAATATTGAATTTTATGTGTTTTATATGGTTAACTACATACTTTCCTTCAAAAGGTCAAGATCATATGTAAAGTTGAGTGGAGGTAGGTCAAGTATGGCTTGGTTTTGTTGTATCACTAGGGTCAGTTTCGTCGAGCTATGAGCTCAATGTTAAGATCTTGCCTTTTTCTTGTATTTGCTCCTCTACATCCAACCAATCTATAAAATATATGCATATCTCTGAGGCATCTGCGTTTAAGCGACTTTTATTCTTGTCCACCACCTATTATCTACACTAAAACACGAATCAAATGCTACTATAAACATAGGAATGGTTAGTGTCAAAAATTGAATAATAACAATAACTTAAAAAAGTATTCATGACATGGGATCCTAATAATTTTTTGTAGATTAATAAAACGCTTATTCTTTATAAAAATAAGAGACTTTTTTAATAAAACTCTAAAAAAATTCAAACACACTTTTTAAAAAAAATTAAACAACTTTTTATAGAGACTAGACATGCTATCATATCCCATAATTTATGGAATCACGATCTCATTATTTATGGAGTATTTTCAGCCTAATTTTTAGGGATATTATAGTTTACTAAATATGTTATCCTACAATCCCCCTCAAACTGGTGAATAGATATTTCCTAGCTTGGATACAATAAAATATTGAGCTACTTAACCCTCCTTTAGTAAGTATAACTACAAGTTGACCAATTCTAGATACGGAAGAAGTACTAATCAACCTGCTCTCACTCTCAAGTTTCTCCTTGATAAAGTGTTAGTTAATTTCAACATAATTTGTTCAATCATGTTGCATCACTATGTTAATTGCAATTTATTATCACAACAAAGTCGCATCGGGCCATCCCACCTCTAAGATAATCTTCAGAGCAAAGTAGTTCACAAACACTTGCAATCATTGCCCCGAATATTGCCTCTGCACTAGACCATGCTACCATATCTTATTTCTTGCTCTTCATGCCACGAAGTTACCACAAAGAAAGGTGCAATATCTGGTGGATGACTTCCTGTTGACCATTAACCCAACGTATATGCCTATAGCACCAAACTTTCATTTCTTTTAAATAGAATATACTTTCCTTTTCTAGTATTTTTCTAAAAATATTGTAATACTTACTAAGTTGCTTGTAAATGAGCTTCTTTAGGGTTATGCATAAATTGGCTAATCATGTGCTTTGCCTTGTCATCCATGATTTATTATGTATGGAGGGCCCGAAATCATATACATCTTTTACTTATCCAAAAATAAATAAATAAATAGACTAATCACACTAACTATGTATGCTACCTCTGGTCATAAAGTAAATAAGTTTAATGTTATATCTGGTCATAAAGTAAATAAGTTTTCCTACCATATATTGATGCATTTTCTTATCTACTGCAATATCTTCCTTTATCATTTCAAGTTTGAGATTTTGGTCTATTAAAGCAGCTACTAGTATGCATGTTTTCTTGCTTGTTTTTTATGAGATTTGTAACAAATTTTTGTTGAAAAATAAATACTCTTCTTAAAATGAGCCAACTCAATCTCCAGAAAGTATTTCAATTATCCTAATACTTTGGCTTTAAACTCCTTCACCAAACATTGATTTAAAACTTAGAAGTTCTCTCCTTATCATCATTTCCTATCACAATTATATTACCAAATACACACTAAGAGCGATGTCACTACCCCTGAAAAAAAAATATATATTTAATAAACAATGTGTGATCCCCCTGATTTTGTTTATACCCCATGCCAATTATAATTCTCACAAATCTATCAAACCATACATGCGGTGATTGCTTAAATCCATACAAAGTCTTTTTCAATTTACATACAGTATGAGCATCTAAATTATTTCCATATCCTAGTGGGACCTTTATATAACCTCTAGTTCTCTATAAAATATATTTTCAACATTAAACTATTGTGACTTCTAACTATCATTAACTATTAATGATAGTAGAATTCTAAAAATATTTACTTTTGCAACTAGAGCAAAAAAACACTACATATCAATTTCATAGGTTTGAGTATAGCCCTTGGCAATCAACCTTGACTTTATAACTTTCTATTGATATAATTGGAAACAACACAGATTTGGCATTGCCTCAAATATTGACTTAGACATTGGAAGTAATGACAGATTAAGCAAGAAATACCCATCTTCCAGTATTTGAATTCTCCCCTTGTAAATAAGGTACTATGAAGTAATGTCTACAGACATATAAAACTTCTCTATGCGAGATGACTGTTTGTGGAATGTGCAGCATCTATTATTATAACAAAAAAACGCCAGTAGCAGTACTGCACCAATAAGGTATGAATCCCGGGACCTTTTAAAGGAACAACAAGATTATATTACTTATTGTGAAGCAGAAATGCGTAAATTAAGGATAGAATTAGAAGCCAGGGAATTACAGAAGGAAGAGAATATACAAGTCAGGCAGGAGGCTCTTAAGACAGCCCAAAGAAATCAGGAACTAATAAGAGAAAAAATCATGAGCTCAGATGCAGGTACAAGGAGCTAGAGCAAGGAGCCTTGGAATGGGATCGACTTACACTAGAAAGAGAAGACCTACGAAAAGAAATATTTAGCCTTCAACAGGAAAAAGAGAGCAAAGAAAAAGAGATGCACGAATATATCAATGTCCTCCTTCAAAACCAAACACAAAAGGTGTTTTCTCTGCCATCCCCAAATAATACTGGAGGAGCCCGAAAAGCAAAAAATATGCTTTACAATTTAAAGGTTGAATTTGAAATTTCAAACACACCTATCTTTCAAGTCAACACCATATTAGACACAGGGGCGACAACATGTTGCATTGATCAGAATACTATTACACTGGAGGAAAATTCCTGCCTAGTACATTTTAGTGGTATTTCCTCTCAAGCGACATCAAAAAGGAAGCTGAAAGCAGGAAAAATGAGGATTGGAAATAATATCTTCAGGGTACCATACACCTATTCCTTCCCTATGAAACTAGAGGACAATATACAGCTGATACTTGGATGTAATTTTATTAGATCCATGCAAGGAGGCGTAAGAATTGAAGGAAATCAGGTAACTTTCTACAAAAACCTGACCACTATAGAAACTTCCCCTTTTGTTACATCTGCAGCTATTCAAGAGCTGGACATGGACGAAGATGAATACCTTCACATTAAGGAGCTGGTACATTATTCATATGAGGAAACACTTCCAGAACTAAGAGGAAAGAAAATTCCAAGGTCTTTTAACATAACTCAAGAAAAAAGGGTATATCGGAGATGATCCTCTTAAACATTGGGCCAAAAATCAGGTACTCTGTCACCTAGATATTAAAAATCCTGATTTCATAATTGAAGATAGGCCTTTGAAGCATCTAACGCCATCAGCAAAAGAAGCCTTCACGAGGCATGTAAAGGCCCTATTAAGTCTTAAAGTAATAAGGCCAAGCAAAAGTCGTCATAGAACTACTGCAATCATAGTTAATTCGGGGACTACCGTTGATCCTAAGACAAGTCAAGAGGTCAAAGGAAAGGTAAGAATGGTTTTTAATTATAAAAGGTTGAATGATATTACAAATAAAGATCAGTACAGCCTCCTGGAATCAACACCATTCTTAAAAAGGTTAGTGGGAAGAAGATCTACTCAAAATTTGATTTAAAATCTGGCTTTCACCAAGTAGCGATGCATCCCGACTCTATAGAATGGACAGCATTTTGGGTACCCAATGGCCCGTATGAATGGCTAGTAATGCCATTTGGACTGAAAAACGCACCTGCCATTTTCCAAAGAAAGATGGATGACTGCTTTAGAGGTACTGAACAATTCATTGCAGTATATATTGATGATATTTTAGCCTTTCAGAAACAGAACAGGAGCATGAGCAACACCTCAGAGCCTGCTAACTATATGCCAACAGAACGGCTTGATTCTGAGACCCACTAAGATGAAAATAGCAGTAAAAGAAGTGGAATTCCTAGGAGCGATTTTAGGTAATAATCGAATTAAGCTGCAACCCCATATTATAAAGAAAATTGCGAACTTCAAAGACGAGGAGCTGATAACAATAAAAGGTATGAGGTCCTGGTTTGGAATACTAAACTACGCCCGAAATTATATTCCTAACCTTGGGAAGATGTTAAGTCCTCTTTATGCTAAAACAAGCACCACAGGAGAAAGGCGTATGAATCAACAGGATTGGGATTTAGTAAGAAAAATTAAAGAGTTGGTACAACAACTCCCAGATTTGGAAGTTCCTCATGAAGAAAGTTTTATTATCCTAGAAGTTGACGGCTGTATGAATGGATGGGGAGGGGTATGCAAATGGAAGCCAAGGAAATATGATTCTAGAAGTTCTGAAAAAATTTGTGCCTACGCCAGTGGTAAATCTTGCCACTTAAAGTCAACTATTGATGCAGAAATTCATACAGTAATTAAAACAATAGAGGCTCTAAAAATCTATTATATAGATAAGAAGGAGCTGATCATCCGCACTGATTGCCAAGCTATAATTAGCTTCTTTAACCAAACCACAGACAATAAACCCTCAAGAGTCAGGTGGATAGCCTTTGTTGATTACGTTACTTGAAGTGGCATTGAAGTTACCTTTGAACACATAAATGGCAAGAATAACCAGCTAGCTGATTCCCTATCCCGACTAATAAATGTGTTAATATTTCCAGGATGGAAAGAGGAACAGCTGGATTTAATCCATCTTTTAACAGGAGCAACTCAGGAAGTACAAGCCCTACCCAACAGCAAAATCCTGAAGAAGTATCGACGAGTATTGGACCAAGCCTTAGTCTCACTGAACAGTACCAGGCTTATCTGACCCAATACTACAATAAACTACAGCAAGGACTCAACCTACATGAAGCCAATGAAATTGAAGCCCAAATGCGAAGAATCCAGTCTAAAGCAGCGCAGCAAGCTACAAAAGCCCTGCAGCAATACAGAGACCTGCACTACATCAAACACAAGGAATATCTTTGGAGATCTACTAGACGAAACTGGTACGGAGATTGGGCACTAGTTGTCAAGCAACAAGATGAGCAACTCGAAACAGCCCTAAAACTTGTCAAAGACGTAAAGCAAAGAGCCACTAATTTCGGTTTTTAGGCGGAAGTGGTGGACCCAGATTCCATAAAAATCCAAAACTATGTACTTTATAGGCTTGCTTTCGGCAATAGGCCGAATCTACTTTATTATCTGTTGAGTCAGCCTATGTACTTTATAGGCTTGCTTTCGGCGATAGGCCAAATCTACTTTCTTATATGTTGAGTCAGCCTATAGACTTTAGGCTTAATTAGGGTACTAGGCAAAGCTTTACAGCAAGAATTACACTGAGCCCCGGGGAGCCGTGTAATTTGAGCACAGTAAAGCAAAGCTG
>JBAMIB010281408.1:0-11660 GCA_037177415.1 Kaempferia rotunda | reverse complement strand
ATTATGACTTCGGAATCTGTCATTACCTAAACCAAACAAGGTAATGACAGATAACTTTGACAGATTACCAAGGTTATCCAGAATAACCCCCAACCAAATGCACCCCAAAGGTTATCTGTCTTGCATGCAACCCAAGTGGGGCCATTCCTACTGTACTTGTTCCGTGCCAAAAGTTTTAATTTACCACACGGAAGATCAACGCAAGTAATGCAGTTCCCCACTACGATAACTCATCAAATCAGGCTACAGATGTGATTAGAAGAGGAAACCAGAACATTATGGAGAGTTATCTGAATACTTCTAGCATAGAAAATCTTTCAGATTCTCTTTCCATTTACAATTGTCTTCCCATCGATCACTCAAACACCACCTCAGGGTAACACGTTTGCCTTGGTCTCGTGCTTGTCTTTGCAAACTTCCAAGTGAATTAACTCATGCTGGTTTTTGCCATTGACAAATTGACCGAGCTTCCCAAACCAATTCACAAGATTGTGATGATGCTTAAGGTACAGCCAAGCTTGCACAAATGGGAAAAGCCCGTCATCAATTCCACGATCTTCTAGATATCGACAAAGTTGGGTCCTCAGTTTCTCGTCCAACTCCCTGCAAATTCAACCAGAGGAGCCCATTAAGCATGATAATAATTGGTAAACATCTTAAACTACAACGAGATCTCAACAAGTTGGCTCTCCAGAAGTTCAATTCAACAAACTGTTAATTAAAGATGTTTTTGAGATTGTGTTTAATCATATTTCCATCCTTTCGCTTCATGATAAGAGACTACCAAGATATAAGAAAAAAGTAGCTTAAGTCTTATTTATTGTACTGGATAACACAATAATACATTCTGCTAAAGAGAATTTATCAGTGGATTATCATGTCCATAAATATTATTTTAAATAATGCAGCAAAAGCTATCAATTGAGTGAATTTGTTCCTAGCTTATATCAATACTTATTGTTCATGTAGTGCAAACTCAAGGCAATCTACAATATTCTGTTTGGTTGATACTGCCAGAAATCTGGTATGCATCATGTTGACAAAGCAGGACTCAAAACTCTCAGACGAGAGTAAGGAACAATTGAGTTTTGGACTACAAGTAGGCTTTGATCCCTACCACGGTAGCCTATTTCAAAAGAAAATGTCTGCACCACTGTCCCACTTAACATTTGCAAAACAAATACAAACACACACATTTACCAAACTGATATCTTCCTGCATGGATAAAGAATAAGAATCATTTTCTATCCGGCAAAACTAAAAATGTGGCCCCTCCTTTTCTGAATTGTGAAAAGGGCACCCATTTTGATTTTTCATCAAAAGAGCATCCTCGCATTCTGTTACGATTGATATAAGAGTGAGAAGGTAGTTAAAGGGCAGCTAACAGTGCTGGACATGAAAATACAAAAACTTTCTCTTGCAAAACCAAATATAACAACCAAATTTTATCCTACTAAATGGTGTCAGCTATATGAACTCTTCTATGCCATTAGGATCGATCCCCAATTATATCATTATCTATATTTAAATTTATTTTATTTTATTTTATTTTATTATTTCTAACCAAGTCTTTTTTTGGTCTTCCTCTTCTACATTTGATATATATATTTGTCATAGTTTCACATCACCAAACTAGAGCATGTATTGAACGTCTAAGTACATATTCATATCATCTTAAACATTTCTTTTGGAGTTTTTGCTCAATAGATACAACCTCGACTTTCTCTCTAATATTTTATTTTTTATTTTGTCTATCCTCGTACGTCCACACATCCACCTTAGCATCTTCATCTCTACAACTCTCATCTTCTACTTATGCGCTTAAGTCATAGGCCAACATTTATTAGACCGTATATGCTACATAAACCTAAATTGGAAATGAAAGCCATTATACTAATTTTGAGACTAAAGGAAACATAAAAGAATCCTTATTTATAAAATTATATCAGTTTGGAACCATACACTTTTGGCCAAAATTGTTCCATGAACTTAAATTGATTTAAATTGAAAAAGAAAAGAATTATATGGCAGGGGTTTAAAAAACAGAGTTGTTTGTATGTGAAATTAGACTATCATGGTGTTATAAAGCATCTTTGACCAAATTATTACATGGACCTAAACTAGTTTAAATTGAAAAAATGTATTGTACAAGTTATCCTAGAGACACAAAGAAGTGTTTGTTTATCAAATTAGAACAATTTAGTTCATGCAGAAATGTTGACCTAATTTGTTACCTAAAGTTGTCAAGTGGGAATGCTTGTTTGTAAAAGTAAATCGCTTTGTAAAAGTGGGAATGTTGACCTAATTTGTTACCTAAGTCTTCTGGTTGTCAATCAGGCCTTCTTACATTTAATATATCTTATTTTATGGTTGTTAAATGAAGCTTCGTCTCCTTTCCTCCAAGTGCCTTTTAATCTTGGGCATAAACTATTCATTCATAATTTAGAGTCAATATCAAATGAGAGCAGGAAGAAAAGAGATGAAGCATTATTTGAGTCATAAAATAGTAAATATTAGGTGTAGGAAGTTCTAACGACACAAAAGCTTTGTCAAAATTTAAAACCACATCCAAGTACTGAAAGAGTTACCTCCTATAGTTGTCTGCAATCTGGATTAAGAAAGAGCCCGCTTTCTCAGGTGGCTGGCTATGAAAGTCTTAGGGTGAGTTTGGTTTAAATTATCATATATAACCTTTCTTATGTAATTACCAAGTAATCACATAACCAAGACTATAGGGAATAAAATATAACATAATGTTGTTTGGTTCAAATCTAGGTAATGCAACCAAAACTTATTTGCTTGGAGGTTTTAGTGTATGACTTAGTTTAACATTTACTGTATTACCCCTGATTCAACCCTAGACATTTTTGCAAATAGATATTTGATTAATTTTAAAAAAATAAAATATTAATAATATTAATATATTAATATTAATAATTTTAATATAATATAATATAATATATTAATTATGTAGATTCTTGAGTGGTAGATTGATTGATCTGTAGGGTTATTTTTGTCTCAATGGTAAATATTAGGTGGTAATTTTGTCAAAAAAATTTCTTAACCCTAGAATCAAGAAAAACCTCCATTTTCTCAAGGTTTTTCGATTCCGGGTTGTATGTTCATATTGCTGACGTATCAGGTATGCATCATGATTCGGGAATCGCCGATTACCTAAATCAAATAAGATTTTTGTTGATAACCTTGGATGGATAACCAAGGTTATTAACAATAACCTTGAACCAAACACGCCCTAAGAGTTTTAACTCAAATTAAGTGGTGAAAGAACTTGGAGTAAGGAGGATTTGAGTGTGTTAAAGGATGAGAAATTAGATAAACCAGCTTGGTTATTTGTGGTTTAGTTGGAAAACGTTGAATTCAGTCTTTTGGCAAAGCTAGGTGAACTGTCAAGGGAGTATGAGTTCAGAGAAGGCTCAGACAAAAAGTTGAGGTTGGAACCGAGTTGGTAACTGCAGAGGTTCACATGTTTTGAAGTTGTGCTGTGAGTTTAAGGAGAATTTTGCAATGTTGAAGACATATAGGTAATCCCATGAAAATTGCTAGAACCAAGGTTATGCCTTTAAAGTGGAATACACTGGTTCATAGAATGCACGGATGTTTTCTAGTAAAAGGAGGAAACAAAGCGATGAGGAAGTGAGCTGACTTTTAAACCTGTGGTGATTGAGTTCCCATCATGGCTAGTAAATATGGTGATGGTTAAGAAGCTAAACAGGAAATGGTGAATATGTGTGGACTTTGAGTTAAAAAAATGTTTGCTGGAAGACCTGTTTCTTGTTGCCGTGTAGAGTAGATGGTAGATAGGACAATTGGCTTTGAGATGCAGAGTTTACTCGATGCTTTTCTGGAGACAACTAGTTTCAGATAATAGAGGTGGATAAACCTCAAACATCTTTTCAGACTTACATAAAATTATGCCTTCTGGTTTATAAAATTCAGGTGCCACTTATGAAAGACTCATGAACAGGTTGTCAAAACTTCAAAGTGTTGATTTGAAGGAATATGGAAAGCCTATATATATGGCATGATTGTGAATAGTATAACAAGGGTCATCCGGAAGGCCAGAGAGGTGATATTCTCTGGAAATCTTGCATAAGGTTGACACCATTAAAATTCACCTTTTGGTTTGGGTCTGAAAAGTTCTGGTTTTATTATAGTACATGAAAGGGTGATTTATATGAACTCCAAAATGTCAAAGAAATCTTGGACAAAAACCTTTGAGGAATAAGATCAAAGTGCAAAGGTTGAATGAATGGCGGTAGCTCTAAACAGACTCCTGTCAGTGTTGGCTGAAAGGTAAGCTCCCTTCTTTAGAAAGTTTAAGAGCAAGCATTTTATGTGTGGTGTCAAAAAGCAGGATGCTTTCAAATGGTTAAAGGAGGTTTTGAACGGAAACTCTGGCTAAAGTGGACGATCAGCTGATAATCTACTTGGCAGTGAGTGCCCTACTGTTATAGGAGGAGGCTTTTGGCTGTGAGGGAGACTGGGAATTGCACGCTAGACAACAGTATTTTTTCCAACTCGGGGCATCCTTTGACCTCGCTTTAACTATTTCCCCTTTCCAACCCATAAACTTTAACTAGTTTTGGCATGAAGTTAGATACCTGATTAAACATTGGAAGTAGTGACATGTTGAAAAAAAGGTGTGGTGAAGTCAGACGTTTGTTCATTAAAAGTACTGTCTACCGATATATAAAACTTTGATGAAGGATCATAATACTCGTCCCCTTTTGAGTTGAGGAATAAATCCAGCACTTTAAGATAATAGAGTCCATTCCTTTCTTTTGCATGCATAATTATCTTCTTTGAATCCTTGTGTGACTACACCAATAAATAAGTTGGTGAAGTTTTGTCATGGTTACCAATAAGAGATCTCAGTCTCTCAACGTCTCCTGATTGTGCTGTAGTTGATGTTTCTACAACTTTTGACATTTTTACAAGTCAAAAATTGTAGAAAAAATTAATGAGAGACCAGAAAAATCGACAATAAAGGTCGTGCAACAAGGAAAAATTTAAGAGTAATAAAAGAAATCTAATTAAGAAGGTTGGCAAAAAAAGAGGAAGACAATGGTTAGCAAAAAAAAGGGGAAGAATTGTCTATCTATGAAGACGGGTAAAAAGAATCCAACTATATGAAGGTCAAACAACAAAGAAAAAAATCTAGCTATGAAGGCCGGTAAAAAATGATCTAGTTGTGAAAGAAAATTGTCCAGCTGTAAAGGTCATTAAAAGGAATCCAATTATAAAGGTTGGTAAAAGAAATCAGAAAAATTATCCAGCTGTTAAAATCATTAAAAGGAATTCAACTACAAAGGCTGGTGTGGAAAAAATCAACAATGAAGGCCGAGTAACATAAAAAGGTCTTGAACAACAGTGAAAAATTCACTTTGGGAAAAGGAATGTAATTATAAAGGCCGGAAAAGAAATCGAACTATGAAAGCTAGTAAAAGGAATTCAACTATAAAGGCTAGTAAAAGAAAATAGGAAAAATGGACAATGAACAGTGAATAACAAGGAGAAATGGAAAAATATATGAAGGTTGGTAAAAGGAATCCAAGAAATATTTTGATTTGTCTTTAGAAATTGAGTAAAATAAGAGTTAAATAGGAAAAAAACAATGAAGTATGGATGAAGAAAATCTAAAACAGTGAGGGGTTAGAATACAAGAATGAATTAGAATAAAGAAATTAATAATAGTAGGGGAGCAAAATGGTAGAGATGACAGTAGACATGGAGAATGTGTTGGAGGAAACAATGTGTGATGATGGAAAGAGAAAGAATATATAAATAAACACCTAATAATAGTAAATTCAAAGAGAAAGAATGAGTTAAAGAATAATAAAAAAAAATAAAAAACTAATAAAGATCGAGATACAAATTATAAAAGAGAGAAAAGAAAAATTAAAAGAAGTTAACTATAAATATGATACAAAGGACAAAAAGAATAAAAGGATGAGGATAGATAAAGATTTACAACAAGCAAAAAGATGTAGAACAAGATGAGGAGGGGCAGGAAAGAGGGGAATGACAAATAAGACAAGGGAATGATAATAGAAAGATATAAACAAAAAATAGAGAAGTAAAAGCACTAGGATAAAGGAAAAATAAAATTAAGAGTATACGAAGAAAAAGAGATAAAAAGAAAATAAATTAAGAAAAAATATATACACGAAAGAAAGAAAAGGAAAGAAAAAGGAGAGTAGGAAATTATAATAAAGAGTGTTGATCATAAAAGATGTAAGGAACCAACTAGCTATCGTAGAAAATCATGGATGAGGGCGGTGCTAAAGCTTTAGGATAATGCTAAATGAAATAATAACTAGTATCGAGAAATTCGAGATTGAATCACCATGTTTCCATGGACGAGGGCGGTGCTGAAACTTGAGATTGATGGTAAATGAAAGAATATGTAGTACCAAGGTTGAATCATCATGTTTCTCCGCTGATAGCATGTTGGAGATTAAGAATTGTGTTAACTTAAAACTTAGCTAATATATAAGATTCTAACCCCTTTTTATAGAACGATAATACCACTTATTTTTTATAAAATAAAATAATGATGTTTCTAATACAAAAAAGTCATAATTTTTTTAATAGATTTTGCTAAAAATAAGTAAATAAACTTTTATGACACCTAGTTATGCTAATTTTTAGGGATATACATGATTACAAAATTATGTTTTCCCCAGTCGTGCTCCATGTTATTTCAATAATATGTCATGTTTCCTCAAGCTGGAATGTGTTTCTATCAGGACCTGTGATGTCAAAGTTCACAACTGCATTTAAAGAACTCGCCAGTTTTAAAGAACTTCTGCAATCTCAGGTAAAATTTCTTGTATTTCTTTCTTTTCTTATTCTGCATAAATCCTCTGATATAATAGATGGGATTATCTTAGCTTTCAAATCTTGTGTTCTATTATTTTTGGAAGTTATGCCTATAAGAGAATTATAATATCCACATAAGAATTATAACTTCACATTATTCTCCTTGTTCTTTTTGTGCTTTACTTAGTTATGACTTAGTTGTTTCTGTTGATTTGTTCAAATACATTTTTAAAGCTGGAGGAACTGAATGCAGTATCAAATCTTTGAATTAATCTTATTTCCATGAACTAAACCAAACTGTTTCAATATCATGTATTTTTTGTGGTTAATAAGTTCAATGCATATTCTTAATTGGTTTCTAATATTGATCAGGTTTTTATTATATTGTTCTTGAATATCACTACTGCTTGATTTGTTAGTACATTGCGTCTTGGTAGTCAAAGGATTATATGTAGCTTCTTCAGTTATATGTCATATTTATTTAGTACTAATTTCTGGTATGATGATTCACATGAGCTGAAGAGCACCTTCCCAAGGCACCATTCAAGCAAGTTCAGGTAGTGGTCCAGGACAGTAAAATAATAACATAAAAAATGTAAAATGGACAGTATCTGCTTGGTGAAACAGATTCTTTCAAGCCAATCTAGAACTTAAAATCTTTCTTGGAAGCATTCTTATTAAAATCATTCTTGAACGCTTTTATTCTAAAACTTAGAATCTTTCTTTCAAGCATTCTACTTTATGTTCTACTTAAAATTCTGCAAAAGGAGAAGATGTCAGAATGGAAAAGGATTGCATCCTGTATTATTATGTATATGGTAGGAACTAAAAAAAAAATTATTTCCTAAATTGACTTTCCAATTGAATGGTTTGATTGTATATATGAATCCTTGGATGTTGTTGCCTTTCTCTTGTCAAGCAGGTAGAGCACATGCTGAGCAATAGGCTGAGTCATTTCATTGACATGGATCTGCAAAATGTTAAGGTAACTTTTCTTTGATTCAGTTGTATGGTCAAATGGACTTAGGATTTCACATAATTTGGATTACATTTGGTCGCTGAAATTCATGGTATATTACAAGCTTAATAATCAATAGTTGATACTTGATAGTCGCAAAAATTGGCTCCCTAAACATTATTATAGTGGACTGAAGATTTGTATGGTTTGGATAACTATTGTATGTTGGAATTCACAGTATGACATTAACCTATAGTTGGTAGTAACAAAAATTGGATCTATCAGCATTATAGTCAAAGTGAATGGAGGTGATATTTTTTTGGTGTATATGCAAATTGTTAAATTTGATTGGGTAACTACTTAGTCCAGAATCTCAATTAACTTTTAACATGGTGTCAGAGTAGTAGGTTTGAGTTTCAAATTCCGCTTGTTTCACCACTAAACCTTATCCCACTAGGTGGGGTCGGAAAGGGGATTATTAACAATATGAATATATAAATTAGGTCCTTTCCTAACAACTTGAGCTTTTGGAATAAGTGGTTTTAGCTTTAACAAAAATCAATTGCATCATATATGAAAACTAAAGCAGAGCAATACCTTTAAGGCTTTAGCACAGTCTGCTAGTTTGGTTGCTCTAAAATGGTCAAATCAACATAAGACATTTGCACTGTCAAAGGCTGATAATTATTTCAGAGGAAAAGGATAAATGAAAAAATGCTATACTTTTGATCTGATGGCTGGTCATGGATTATAGGAATGTCGCTGGCAGTACAATAAAGCTATGGCAGTGTATGATAAGGTATATTTTTGAAGTATCTTTTGGCCATTAACATCCTTTACATTCTTAGTCTTTAAATTTGTTCAACTGTAGTAACTGAAGTTATTGTTCTCTGAATATTGATCATTGTAAACTAGTATTTATTTTAACTGTAATGATTGAAATATTGTTTTTTCATGGCTTTAGGCACGCGAGAAGTTTGTGTCAGTAAAGAAAGGCACAAGAGAAGACATAGTTGCTGAACTAGAAGAGGCAATGTTTCCTTTATAAAAATGTCCATTGAAATATGCCTGCACTACAGCTTACTATGCTGTTTTTTTTTTGTATCTTACAGAATCTGCATAACTCAAAGTCAGCTTCGGAAAGATGTCGTTTTAATCTAGTATGTCTGCTAAGATTTCTTAGTTTTCTGCTAATCACACAAATCCATTTGTTTATGTGCCAACTTCCTTATGTGTCTTCTTAAGGAGTTCAGGTTAGTGCTCTTGCTAATGTTGAAGCGAAGAAAAAATTTGAATTCCTAGAATCCATAAGTGCAGTAATGGATGCTTATATGAGATACTTTAAGCAGGTAAATTTTCTGTCCTCTTCAACCTTCTTTTTATTGTATTTTTTGTTCTACCTTATTTATATTGCCCTCATGGGACACTTTAATTGGGAAGGTTTATGTCTATGGTTCTATCCTTTTACAGGGTTATGAATTACTGAGTCAGATGGAACCATTTATTCATCAGGTAGTTTTTTTTTTTTTAGCTTTTTTCATGAGTTGCTTGGATCATGCTTTGCAACTTGTTTTTTTGTTTGAGTTGGCAGATTTTGACGTACACTCAACAGACGAAGGAAATGATTAATGTTGAGAATGAAAAACTTGAAAAGAGAATCCAGGAATTTAGAACTCAAAATGAGCTTGCAAATCTAAGATCCTCCAGTAATGTGGTGGCCACAACTAGTGGTGATGGTATTCATGTAGTTGGTGTTAAATCATACAGAAACATAGAAGCCCTGATTAATTCTACTGTGAATGAAGAGGTATTAAATATGTAATTGAATTTATTAGTTTCTACAGTTCTTGGGCCTCCGGCGAGGGGGGAAGGAAGGCTGAGATTTGCTTTCGTATTTAATTTTTTTCATGTAGAAATGTGATATATTTTAGGAAATTATCTCTTTGAAGGACCATTTTGTGTCTTCCATGTCAGGAGTAGAACCCAAGGACTCACAGATTCACTTAGTGTTACCTTTCTACTTCTTTCAGGTACAGATAATTAAGCAAGGTTATCTTCTTAAGAGATCTTCAGGTTCAAGAGGAGAATGGAAGCAAAGATTTTTTGTACTTAATAGTCATGGTACTTTGTACTACTATGGAAATAAGTGGAGCAAACAAGTATGGAAAATTTATTCTATCCTTGCATTCTGTCTTAAACCTATGAAAGTTAAACGCTTTAACTTGTTACTAAAATTGCACTGTTTTGCTTTGCAATTTCCTTCAAGTATAATTCATTTTCTTTCTGATGTCCTTAACAGTGCTTATTTGTCACTCAGATGAATAGTATTTTAAGGTTACTTACAGAGTTTATGACCATAAGCTGTGATTAACTAATTTTACCAATTCTTTAGGGAGTAGACTTAATCTATATCATATTAGTCTTTTGTTATTTGCCCAGTCCAAAAGCAATTTGTTTCTGAAGAATGTGGCAAGTCTACTCTGACAAACAGTTCTGACCAAGCCAGCTTTGTTTAATGGTTGGCACATCTCCCTTTTGACAGTTGCCCAGAATTATCCCTTGAACCTGAACCAATGTTACTGACAATGAAATTAATAATTCAAATTTTTCTTAGCACATCACATATGGAAAACCCTAGTCACTTTTTTTAATGGACATTAGGCATCTTTTTTGGATTTTCATTTATGATGGGAGAGAATACAAGTTGATCTACTATGACGTTCAACAAAGGGTTAAAATCTTGAGCCGTGCTACAGTTTTTGACTATACAGTTTTGATAGCATGCCGATATTTTGATTTATGGTTCCGATAGCGAATTAAAAGTGAAAGGATGAAGAAGATGGAAAAGAAAAAGAAGAGAAGATACTATATATCTAAATTTTGACTATTGCCCCATTTGAAATAGTTCACTTTTGATTTGATGTTGTACAGACATAAACTACCAAATTATAATTCATTTTAGTGTGTATTGTAGCTTTCCAAGGATGTCTAGTGTCAGAATAATATGATACTTATTGACATAGCAACACAGAAGAGATTACTTGTGTTTTGTGCTAAGTAATATTGAGTGCTAAGTAATATCGAATTTTGGTTTTATAATAATATATTTTGACCGTGCTGCCTGACATAGTATGAGATTTTAAACTATGTATTCTTAACAGCCATATAACTTGGCTGACTAGTGCAATAATTAAGCTCACCTTGTTTTGTTAATCTGAATAAAGCCTGGCATTTATGCTTGCATCAGCCAAAAAAAAAAAAAAATTCAGAAAACAATAAGCACCAATCTTTCTACATATGGTATCAACAAATATTTGAAGATTGTCGAACCTAGTACTTACAACCCTTTGAGATTAATAATAAGAAGCTATAAGGGATAGATTGACTTCAACCAAGTTAAGTTTCATAGGTCATCTAATTTGTAGAACTTCTCACTCCTGATAAGCTTCGAACACTATATCTCGGGTTGAAAGGAGATTACCATTTTTTTTACACAGTGATTCAAATTTACTGTAACTTGTTACAAAAAATACTCAATTTTAGGAGCTCCAAAAGACTACCAATTTGTTACATAGTACAGAGATGTAATCTTCAACTTAGAGGTGGTCGATGGTGAATGACTACGTTTCTCCTATGTTTATTATTCATTGAAAAAGTGTCCATGGAAAAATTGTGCACAAGAGAGGGTTTTTTTCCTTAAAATTTCATTTTCTAGTTGATACGGTAGCACAACAAGAGCTCTAGCGACAATTGAGGAGGATGGTGTGGGAAAGGGCTTGTCAATACTGTTGGGACCTTTGCGTACGGCTAGAGCGGTTGTCTTCTTCCTACACGTTAGCTTGCACAGCGGAATACAAAA
>JBAMIB010280986.1:0-11664 GCA_037177415.1 Kaempferia rotunda | reverse complement strand
CAAAAATAGTTCCTCGGGAGCTATTTTTTCACGGAGTTATTTTGTTTTTGAAAAATAGCTCCGTTGGGAGCTATTTTGTTTTTGGAAAAAAAGTTCTGCAAAGCTATTTTTTTTTAAAATAGTGTCACACTACATGCAATAGAGAAAAAAGTATGCATGCAGGAGAGAGACTAGAAAATAAAAAATTTGAATGAACTTTGTGTAAGCTCTCCACGTCAGATGTCCCTCATGATTGTTTTGGCTAAAATTTCTATATATATATATATAAAAAAAAATAAAAAAATAAAAAAGTATTTACAAATGAAAGGGCCATAGGCCGGCCAGTTGGGCTAACGTTTGCAGTATGGCGTGCAAAAGGCCCACCAGTAGATCGAGATCAATTTTGTCCCGTTTCAACCCGAGCGACGGGACGCAGTTCGCGCGCCGGTGCGACTGAAGCGAGCGTGCGCGAGCGAGAGCTCTTCCACGATCTCCCGGATCCCTAACCTGGATGCCGGCCCCTACTCCTTCTTCCGCGTCGCTGTGATGGAACCCCTCGTCCACAAGCGACGACTGAGCCCCTCCGCCGTGTCTCCTACCGCCTCCGCGATCCCTCCTAGGGCTCGTCCAGTCGTCGTCGCAACGGATCACATCCTCGAGAAGCTTCTCGCCTTCCCCGATCCTTTCGTATCCCTTGAGGTCTCCCTCGAACGCCTCCTCGATTCGAGGCTTCTAGAGGTGGAGAAGGATCAGCTTGTCGATGGCGCCATGGAGGCCGGATCGGCCCTCCTTGAGGCTGCCAGGAGGTCAGCCCGACGGCGTGCGTCTAAGCACAACTGTTCTTCATGGCCTCTCGCCTCCGATCTCACTATCAAAGTAAATCACCTCCCTCTTCGTCTCACTCTGTCTACTTGTCTTTCTTGGCGCTGTAATAAACCTTTATCTCGCTGTATGGCTATATCGTGTGAATCTTCAAAAACCACATATTAGATCGATTTTGATAAATCAAAAGGAAAACTTGCGATGATGTGCTTGGACAATGTTTTTTAAGGACGATATCTGTACTTTACCATCTTTGACAGAATTCAATTGCTTCTTCATAGTGCTGAATCTGTTTTTATTTTCTGCAGAATTGCACGCTAATTTTCTTTTAGTTTGTTGATTTTTTTTTTCTTTTTTTTTTCTCCCTTATCCAATCCTACTATATTCCTAGATTATTTGTCTAGTTAATGTGTTCCCTGCTTTTTTTTTAATTGTTTCTTTGTTTATCAGCTCTATGGCCTATTATTCTCTTCTGAATTTAAATTTTGATATGGTCAGAATAGATTATTTGAGTCTGCAATTGCCTTGCTCATGTTCATTTTTCCCCTTGAGTGTTTCATAGAACAACACTGCAGTGCAATTCAAACATTATGGTCTTGTGATGCTTGAAGGTATTCTCCAAGCTAGATACCCAAAGTCTTTGCCATGCTGCAGCTACTTGTTCAATGTTCAACAAGTGTGCAACAGACCCAATGTGCTATGAGAATATTGACCTGACAGCTGAAGTGCCAAAGGTTAATAATACTGTTGTCTCCAAAATGATACAGCATGCTGGAAAAAACCTTCAGTAAGACTCCACATTCCTTTAATCAAAATTCATTTACTTAACTTTTTTTATCAATAACATTATTGTATATGCTTAGTGGTCTTTATTGTTTTCAATACTTTGATGTGATTCATATACTAAGTCATCTAACTTAACCACATACCATACTGTTAAAGAAGATTGAGTTTTACTGTCTAGAACTGGTTGCCATTTTTGGTTGTTAGACATAACTTCATTATTCTGATAAATTTACTTTACTACAATCATGAGAGTTCAGAACACTCTAGTTTTTTTTTCTGGCATTTCCTTGATGATTATATTGTTTCTTGACGGGTAGTTCTATCTACATTCTTTAGCAAGAGTAGGATAGTGATCATTTCATGTTAAAAATGCAAAAGAAGATGGCTTATCATTTTTGTCCTATCATAGAATTTATGGCATCTGCAACACCTAGTATTGATTTTATACACTCACCTCACTAAGAGACTGAGAGTGCAAACAACGTGCTTCTGCACCAGTTTAGCTACTGATTGCTGTTTAAGAGAAAAAAATAGATTTAAATGAAATACATATCGTAACTTGAAGCTACATTCATATGTGAACATTGTTGAATATAGTTAACATGTTGTAGTTGTGGTATTATGGGATACATATTTGAGACATTTTTTTTTTCAGTTATTACGGGATCCACCAATTTTATTATTTTTAAAATTTCAAAACAAAGACCAATTTCCTCTATTGTAATTTCCAAAACTTTCAGGTGCATTATCAAGTAAGCTCATGGAATTGTGAATGTTGTACTAAATGTTATTCAGAATCTATAATATATTGAGAATTTTGAAATTGATAGCTTTACTATAGAAACAAACCTACCTTACAAAGACTACTTTTGAAGGTATCGTCTCACTAGTAATAACTATTAGTGGGTATTTGAAATTATGTTTTGATTTATAAAAGGGTAATATACTGTGTTGAGAGTAGATTTGATTAAAGATTAATTAAGTGAAGGAGTTACACTATGGATACCAAAATATTTGAATGAACTTAAACTGTCTGTGTACGATGAAATTTCTGCAATATTAAATGAAAATTTTATAGGACATTTATGCATTGAACCGTTTTTAAATAACCTGAAAGATTGATCACAATATTATTAATACCTTGAAAATTTAGTGGTTATTAGAAATGTGATTTTGAGTTTTTGTGATGGTTAGTTCCTCTTTTCATAGAAGAAATTTTTGTTAGATTGAGAACATCATTTGGAGTTCTGGGAAAATCTAGAAAAAGATAAATAAATAAAAATAAAAGAACTAATCTAGCATATGTATATATGAGTGTTGAGATGAATATGTAAGCCTACTAGGAGGGATAGAATTAAAAATTATATATTTTATCATCCATGAAGGCTAGGCATAATAGGTAAGAAACTATGAATCTTATGATGAAATATAATAATGTGGTATGATTATGTTCTATGATGATGTGTATTCTATAATTTATTGATTTGACATGTTCTAAATTAATGAGATTAATGTAAACAAGGGTAGAGAGATGTCATGGAGATTTAATTTCGCCAAAGAAATAATAATTTGGGATTATAACAAAAGATATAACCTTATTTTGAGTGCCAAGTTGGATAGGATTATGTGCTACTGAAATAGTTGGCTCTTTCTGCTTGTTGTTGCAGAATTGTCTTTTCTCGTCGTTGCTTTCTATTTTATTTTTTATGAGTTATACTGATATTCATCAATTCCTCATCTGAAGGTTTCCTTTGCAGGTCTTCCTAGAAAAATTACATTTTCCTTTCCTCTTTTTGATTAATTGAATCATCTTGCTCCCATTTTCTCATAATCAAGCATTTATTGAGAATGTTGATATATTAATTTTTTTGCTCACTTGATTGTGTAAAATATACTTGGTCTATTAACTACTGTTAAACTTTCATAGTACGCGGATCATTCTTTTGTTTCATTTCTATGATTTTCTTTCATCTCTCTCTTGTCTATGAATGTCTTCCTCTACTTCATATTATTTTCTTTGTTTTTGTGATGGTTATCTGAAGATACTATGGTATTTGTATGTGTCAGGAAGCTAATGTAGAAAGAATTCTATCATTGTGTTGTTTAGCTGAAAGTTTTATTGCAGCTTCAGTTTGTTCACATTTCAAGTATGTGAACTGGCAAAATGCTAACATTGATCATGATATACCTTTTATTTTATTATGCAATCAATTCAATGTTCGCATCTTCATTAGTCTTTTGCTGCAAATATGGAATCTTGGATGTCAAATACTGTCTAACTATTCGGTTCAATAATATTAGATCACTTAAGCTTGGAATTCGCTCCAATCCTGCTTCAACAACAGAATTTAGACCACTCTCCTATTCCACAATACATCCCATGGAAGCATCTGGTCTTTCCTGGAGTCAAAAGAGGCCGAGGCAAGGACGGGAGACATCTCTTCTTACAAGGTCTTGCCTTCTGGCTTTAAGTGTGGATGGTGGTGCTGCAGGGTAATGAATGGCTTGTCTAAAGGTTTTTAGTTTCTTGCTTTCTATGTTTCTCTCATTGAATTGCTATTTTCATCTCAAGGACTCTCTTAAGGAGGCTACACTTGTACAACATTGATAAAATTGATACCTCTGCACTTTGCACAGCTTTGTCAGCCTGTCAGTTTCTACTTGACGTTGAAGTTGTTGGCCTGTAAGTATAGCCATCTTAGCTAAGTTAAAAAATTGCAGTTTAACTAAGTTGCATGTTAACTTAGTTCTAAAATTTATTTTCTCTAGCAAACAAAAACTATGTTATCTTTTATTTTTTGGCGGTCAGAGGATAACCAGAACTTTCGATTCTAGAACATGGTTTCAAGTACTGGTCAGCTGGTATCATAATCAACCAAGATTAGAAGATTTTCTTTCCACGATTCACACTTCAGTTTCTTGTAACAAGCATGAGAATGGGATGAGTAGAAGAACCAATGGATAATACTGACTGAGATAGGAGTAGGAACTTCTCCTGACATCCTTTGATTTCATTTGTTCATTCATAGAGAGGAGATGAAACATTTAGAAAAAGAGGGGAGGGAAAGCGGAGATGCACATATGGGAGCACTGGTAGAACCAAAGAGGAGTGACACTAGGGAAGAAATTGAGATCTATCTATAGTATGTCTATGCCTCGTTCAATTCCATTTGTCAATCCACGTCCAACTTTGAGTGGTTAGCTGAGATATATTTATGAACATGTAGAGAAATCATTTTCAAGATGTCCTGATACTATTATTTAGATGAATATTGGAAGATTGTGGGATTAATCTCAGTAGAAAGCAACAAGAACAAATGCTTCTATGTGATGCTGACACCGAGCAGGATAGCAATTATCTTGCGGGTTGAAGAGAGAGAGGAATTGTGGAGGAAACGAGATGAAAAATCGACAAACAAAGAGAAACCATCTCTAGGTTTTACACAAAAAGGAATTTATTCAATAATCAAAAGAGAATCTCTAGCATCAACTAAAATGCTTATAGAGACCCAAAACCCTAAGGTGCAAAAGAAAAGAAAAAGTCCTAATATAAATGAAGAAACCTTAATAGACTCAAAATCCAAAAAATCCTAAATGGCTCAAAATCCTAAAAATGCAAAAGACTAAAATAACTCTAAACAAAGACAAAATCTTCGGAACCTATGCATCAGTCGCCAGATTGAAAAGAACTAGTCCTCGAGTTTAGAGTAGTGTCAGGTGGTAGCCTAGAAGGAAGATCACGAGTTTAGAGTAGTGTCAGGTGGTAGCTCAGGAGGAAGATCATCTTCATCAAGAATTTTCATAGCAATGTCATCAAAAATATCATATGTAACCTGTAACAAAACTTCAGTTAGCACACGTTTTATCTCCTGGTTTACTGCTGCTGATCTAACAGCTTCAGCTCCAACCTCATCATCATCTTGCTCTTCAGTAGATTTGGTTGAATCAGCACTCTTGTTGTCAATTTGATCACCTGTCCTGACAATTTATCATCATCCTCCAGTCCCATAGAACTGTCAGAATTCCCACTTTGATGACCAGCATAAGTACTTGCAATCGATGGCTTATTTTTTATGATTTCTTCTCGAAGCCAATTAGGTACTGCAGCTTTTTTTGGATGCCCAGAAAGATTAGAATTGGCACTTGCATCAGCAGATTTTATTGTTGCATGATTAAGAGATGTCCCTGTGACTAAACCAAAAGGAGGATTAGTAGGTGGCACACTAGGCCGAAAATCGGGACCCATCAATCTTCCATAGACTGGTGGTGATTGTGGCCCTAAGGTAGGGTGTGGAACAAAAGGATGATCCAACTGTGCTACTGATCCTGAAATGGAAACTTGGGGAAGAACTGCTGGAGCAGCTGGAAGAGCCCAAGCATGAACAGGCATAATAATCGCATCATGATCCACCATTCCCATAGACTCAGGTGGAATACGAACATAACTGATTTTTGAATGTGATTCAAGGTCCATGAGAGGCCTAGATTCAAAATCAAGAGGCACGTTGCTTGGATTAGTTGCATAGTTAGCAGATTGTCTACCATGGGTCAAATCATCCTGATCAACTGCTACATTTGGATCAGTAAATGCTGGTGGTGGATGAACAAAGCCTTCTTGTGTGGATAATACAGGCAGATGTAACTTTCTGACAGTGTTTCTGTTACCTGGGATAGAAGAATAACTATAAGGTACCCCCTGTTCAAAAATGGATGGTGTACAGCCAAAATTTTCCCCAGGCGAAGTATGATCCTTCCGTTGGGCAGCAGCTTCTTCTCTAGACTCTAGTAGTGGAATGGATATGCACGCCTCCTACATAAACTGGACCAGAGGGGCCAATGAAGCAGAGAGATATGCATGATTGACTTTTTTCTGTTGTTTCATTGTAAAATGGGGTGGCTGTTGGTTAGTGGACTGAGAAAGCAAAGATTGTTGAGCATCTGTAGGAGGACCCACTGTGACTTGATATTGATCATGATAAGTCGGACTATGCACTTCTGTTCTTCCCTCAGGCACAGCTTGAGGATTACTATGATGAATATCTGTCCTTGATTTGGCAATTGCCCATGCTTTTGCTTGAGCAGCCCAGTCATCCACAACATTATATGTTAGGCTTCTTTCATTGTTTTCATCAATTGATGGATTTAGAGCCTTAGTTTCGAGGTAGCCACTCATGAAGTCAGTATCCAGAGGTTTCTTAGTCACCTCGAGGCTTCTTACCGCATCAATTTCTTTGATACCTTTAATCTTCCAGTCCTTTGCATCCGTAGATTGAAAAACCACATGTTTAGAATCTTCCTCTATTTCAAGAGAATTCTTCTCCGCACTGTCCTCCAATATGGTGAAACCTCATCGTCCCTGGAACATAATTTGAGTGTAACCAAAGGGAAGAAAGTGACTTTTTATCTTCTCCCAATCTGTGATCTTGGCTTTGCTCTATTGGTTTCGTAAGCGTCGCAATTGCTCCCATTATGCTCAGCCCTTGAGTTTGATGACAATCAGTTTAACTTTCACAAGATCGGATACTTCTTTCTAATAAAAAATTCTCTCCACTTTGTTAATCCAATAAATAAATTCCTCTGCTTGTAATGTACTAGAAAACTCGGGCAGATCAATTTGAAAACTGAAGTCTATATGATGCTCCTCTCAACCACTGTGTTTTTGGAACTGAGCATGATTGTGATATTGGTTTTTAAAAGCGGAACCAGAATCATGATAAAAGATCCCACGATCTTCAAAATCCCACGCTGCCAGACGCTGGGTTAATTTTATGACTTGCCCTTTAAGTCCTCAATCCTCATGCTACGCTCACAATGTAGGACTTCCTCCTGTCCATTACGACCACGACCGTGACGGTCCGCCATTGAAACCGATGAAGTTTATCTGAAGCAGATGTTGAGGCTCTGATACCAACTAATGCCGAGGTAAAATAGTGATTATTCTATGAGCTTAAGAGAGAGGAATTGTGGAGGAAATGAGAAATCGACAGACAAAGAAAAATCGCTGTCTCTAGGTTTTATCGAAAAAGAATTTATTCAATAATCAAAAGATAATTTTTAACATCAACTAAACAGACGTTTATATAGACCAAAAACTCTAAGATGCAAAAGAAAGGGAATAAAATCCTAATATAAAAGAAAATAAATCTTAATAGACTCAAAATCCAAAAAATCCTAAATGGACTCAAAATCCTAAAAATGCAAAAGACTAAAATAACTCTAAAAAAAGATAAAAATCTTCAGAGCCATCAGATGCACAACACACATTTTAGTATGAATCATATATTATCTTTAGTCAAGAAGTTTGCTAGATCTTTTTAACTTGTTGCTTCAAAATTTCAATCCAATTAATTTACAATTGTTATAAACCTTATACTTGGAATTAAACTACCTAAGTCGAAGGGGATTACAAGAAATAAGAATCAAAACTATTCAATTTAATCTTAGAATGCTCTAGGACATACTGAAGTCTGTCAAGTGTCAGTGGAAAATACAGCATGCAATGATGCTTAAAGCTTGCACAAGACGATTCTAAAGACAATAACTACTTTAATTTCTATCTCTTGTATTACAAGGAGGTAGTTGGTACTTTCTTGGTAGTCGTTGTCCTTGTTTAGCAGCCCAGTATTGTTTGTAGTGTAGGAATTTCCATTTTGTTTTTCAAATCTTGTGATTGCTTGGTCCTATTAATTAGATTTTATATGAATCATTTTATTTTGTTTGTTCACTAAAGTTCTTCTGCAATCTCTATAATTCAGTTGGTTTGCAGTGATACCTTATTCATATCATATGGTCAAGATATCTAATGATCCAATTTAGATGGAAAAAAACAATTTCAGTTACTTTGACTGAAGCAATATAGGTTCTGTTTTAATTAAGTTGTTGACACTATCTGTCTTGCTGTTAGCGCTAGAGTACTAGAGCAGTCAAACTGCAAGGAGTATGCAGCATGCGGTTCAAAATTAACGCAGAGATCTGATAGAACTTGATGTAGCCAGAGAATGAACAATCTCACGGGGAAAAAATAACAATTCATACCTAGAAACTTCTAATGAAAACTCACAAAGAATAAATTTTATTAGGCAAAGTTTTTAAACATGAGCGAACTGAGGTTCTTTTAAAGACTCCAACCCCCCAAAATTTGAAAATAAATAAGAATGTACACATATGATCTCTTGCAGTTCATAATAGATGGTTCGGATCTTCTCAAGACTTTTTATTTGGTCATCACTTGTGTATAATATGATTTAACTTGTTTTATTTTAAGTTCTAGCTGGACAAGTTCAATCTTCTGGCATATATCTAAAACATGGCATTTTGTTAGATATACAACTACACATGTCGGGGGTAATATCTTTTGTGATTTTATTGGAAAACTGTCCTTGCATTTTGTTTATCATCACTTTTTCAATATTTTGATAATTTTTTCATACCAATCATCTCAGACAGACTATATTTATCTATCTACACGTACTTGTCCTCTTTCCTTGATTGAACATTTTTATTCTATTACCTTTCAAATTGATCTTTTGTGTTTAATTGTAAATCATATTCATTGCGTTTGCTTGTACAATTTACCAATACTATAATTAAACAATTCAAATTTCTACTAAATAATAGGATGATCCTCCGGAACTATGAAAATGGACTTCCTAGTTCAAGATACTGCACATTTCATTGCATGCCATTTTAATACCCTAGGGAATTGTGCATGCAGCATAAACCAAGCATAAAATTTATCTACCATCAATAAATATAGGTATGTCTATTATGTTGTATGAGATATCCACTGTATTGGACCTTGTATGCCTATCTTTAGAGTTGAAGATTTGTTGATTAATTTTTATTTTCTCGTGATTTAAGTTTGTATCCCTATGCCACATCTCAGCTTCCCTCCAAGCTGATATGTTGTCCTATTGAAAGCGTCAACATTGGCATAGTTGGAGGAAAAAAATGTGAACTTTTATTTTTTGTTGCTGGAATGAGATTCTTAACTTGTATATGTTGACAGACACGTTGAACTCAGAAGAACATTGGACGCTGTTGGCACCAATTGTCATCATTTGGAGCGCTTGATCTTTGAGTCCTCTGATTCTGGTGTGCTACTATTTTTTTTCCTGCACCTTCTTTTTCTAATTCTCCTCAAGCTATTTGGCATTTCGGCCTTTACAGGGAAGGATGATAGCTTGAATTCTTCAACCTGCATTGAAATGGTAAACGGCTGTCCCAATTTGATGTCACTTGCCCTGAGAGGGTTTAAGCTGCATGATCACAAAATCCGCATACTGATTAAGGTTGTTACTTTCTCCTTTTCCATAAATTTGTTTGACTTCTGCTTTTTAAAAATTTATCTGGATATCTTACCTTAACGTTTGTAAACAAACGTTTTTAGTTGAAAAAGTCCAACCTATTCCTCCCATTGATTTACCTAGTTAAATTTGCTTATTTGAAATGCAAGATCAACAAATTATGGTATCATATGCTGGAAAATAAGCGTCCCTATTCTTTGCTTTTGCAGGGATTTCATCACCTCAAAATTGTTGATTTTTCAACATCTTATGCAACTACAGGGACTTTCTTAAGGTTTATTTCTGTTTTTATGATTCAGAAGTTCAACATCTTATGCAATTACAGGGATTTTTCAACTAATTTTGTTTTTTTTGTTCTCAATCGTTGTCTTTAATGAGCATCTGATAACTTCAGTTTTTCAGGAACTTTGGCAGTGGTACAAATGCTTGTCCACTGGAGGTCTTGATCTTACACGACTGTTTGCATCTTAAAGAAGTAAAATTTCTTAGAATACTAAATATCTCACTCCCTCTGACCAATTTTCATCTTGTAATTGGAATTGCATTTGATGTATTTGGGTGCTTTTTTTTATCAATGTTTTGTCTAGGTCGAAGTGTCACATGCTTTATCAGCCATGCTTGCTGGTGACTTCAAATTCCTGAGATACTTGGTAGGTTAATGAAGTATAAATTGGCTTTTCAATAGATGGGACAACGTTCCTGACACTAAATTCAAACATTTCGTAAGCTGACAATTGATTTTGATTGGCCCGAGCAGGATATTTCAAACAAAGATGGTCTGTCTGCTGAGAATGATTGGAACTATAGATGTTATAATCCTTGGTAGAGAGTTTGGCTGATGTTTCTTCGTAATACTTTTAGCTTTTTTGTGAAGCGAATTTCTTATTTGTTATTATTCTTATTCTCATTTCATTTGCAGTAAGACACTGATCTCACATGTTCAGAAACAAAGGCCTGAAATATGTTTGTTAGCCAAGTTCCCCCCTGAAGGAAGGTCTGTCTATTTACTCATGCATTAAACTGCTATATATTTTTAATATTGGCGTCCAGAGAAATAATTATTGAAATCTATCTTAAATTGTGCCCTCTCTGTAGCTTGATAGATATCTTTGGCGACAGTGAATTAAGCAGTGGCACAAGCTCCCCAATACTATATGATAACTTTGGTCCTTATTTCACGGATTCTTCTGAAAATAGCTATAGCAGTGATCAAGGTAGTGGGAACGAGGACGTCCCTGATCTAAATTTCCCATTTGATTTGGACAATGAGTGGGAGAGTTTGAATGCACTCTAATGCAGCATCAGACATCCAAAGAGGTACTAGTCTGCTTCCACTGACCTACCCCAGGATTAGCAACTCACTATGGATATGCACTAAATAGAGGACAAGCATTAGCTCCATAACCTAGAAGTTTTGCGATCATTATCATGCTGATAGCTTGTATTATCTTGTTCTTATGATGGTTGTGTTCTAAATGCAATCATTAGTTATATGCACCAGGGAAGAACAAAACTTAATAAATAAATATATATATTTGAAAAGAAATCCACCATAGTTATTGTGAACAAATTATATGGATGATAGTGAAGTCCCAGATTGTTTTTTACCATCCATTGCAGATTGATTACTTTGTGTTACTAATCCATGAAAATGATTTACATTTATCATCCTTCCGAGTTTTCTTGATCGCACAGACCTTAATCTGCTAGCTTTAGGAATTTGTTGAGCCTGCTAATACAGTTTAGCTGATATATTGACCTCTAGCATATG
>JBAMIB010280668.1:0-11667 GCA_037177415.1 Kaempferia rotunda | reverse complement strand
TAAAATTTGAGATAATTAAATTTATTTTAAAAAAAAAATAATAATAAAATAATAGATAATTAATCAAGAAATATATTTATATAGTTTATTAGAATTTTATAAAAAAAAGTTAAAGCCGTTTTAAATTTTAAGAGATAACGTGTAAAAGATAAAGCTAGTTTAAAATACCTATTTAAGTTTAAATTGGGTGTTGATTAGTTTAATTTCCATTCTAAATGCAATAACTAGGTTGCGGCACGTGAATAGTAGTCGTCGTTATTGTTCATCTCCTTCACGCGACGAACTACTCGGTGCGCCGATCGCCCATCGCAGCCACCGTCGATGATCAGCTGACGCCCTGGACCACACAATAAGACGATGCCAACACTGCGTTCTCTCCTGACCCGACGCCATAACCGGTGGTCGTCCGACTCCTGCTGTCTCGCAAGTAGTAACGGCGGAGCCAGGCCCGGCCCAAAGGGTGGGCCAACCTGGGCGAATGCCCAGGGCCCAAAATATCAAGGGGCCCAAAAATTTTAAATTTATATATATGTATGTATAAATTTATTACGCTATGGATGAAGTCATATGGATTTCATCCACAATAGTGGTTGAGGCGTCTAAATTGAATCCAAACATCTCAATTCATTCTGTCCTTTTTTTTATAAAAAAATAATTTAATTTCATAGTTTAGCCAATTAGGTTTTGTCGGTTTTATGGGTTGAGTTATAGTGTTTAAGCTAAAGAAAATTAATATTAAAAAAAATTTAAGTGCTCATGGGGTATATATTTAGGATGTCTAATAATATTCATCTCCACTAGTAGCAATAGCTCTACCATCGTCGTCGTCGTCGCCAGCACCGCCTACCCGAATTAACTCGAAGGGTTTCGGGTTGAAAATTTTCAGATTGGGTTGGGTTCGAGTTGATTCGAATTTAGAGATTAGTTGATGTTTTAGGTTTAAATTATATTTTATTTTAAAAATTAAAATATTTTTATGTATATTAATATCAATGTTAGTATAATAGTGATGAAGTATTGAGATAAAAATGAAGAATTATTGGAAAAATGACCAAATAAAGTTATTTTGGATCGGGATATATGAGTTGTTTGAGTTGAGTTCGGGTTGGTCGGGTTGGCTGGGTTCGGGTTCGAGTTGAGGGGTTTTGGGTTGATTTCAAGCTCAGATCGGGTTCGGGTTGACAGTTTAAAAAAAAAGTTCACAACCCAACCTGAACCCGACCCGACCCACCCGAATTGACACCCCTACTCCTCCTCCTTTGTTTCATTCCCATCCTCCTCATTGGCCCATTCCCCTCCTCTTTCATTACAATTTTCAGACATATTTCAACCATAGTCCAATATAAAAACGTACATATTTTATAATTTTAAAATAAAAAAAATAAAGGACATTAATATTGTTCATTAATAAAAATAATATCAATTTCAGTATCTATACTAAACATCATCAATCTAATATTAAATCTCATTATTATTAACATCTATATCGAAATCGACTATCATTTTCATTCATAAATTTATACCAAACGTCCCCTTATATGATATAATCGATCATCTCCGAAATTAATTTGCTCAGTGATAATATTATCATAAGATGAAATTTATACGTTTAAGTATGCATAGTCGAGGTTGCATCTGAAAATTTCACTTTCCCCAAACACAAATTTTGTAGAATTAAGTGGATCTTTTTACAAATGCAAAAAAGCCTTAAAAAAATAATAACAAATAAAACAAAAGCTTTCTGCTGAGCTAATAAAAAGAAGAGACCTCAGTGCTCTGCCAGCACTATGGCCGTTCAGAGAGAGGAGAGAAAACTGAGCAGTGACGACTGACGCTCGGCCAATCCTTCTTTATCGCTTTTCTACCGGCGCTAGTGACGAGGGCTTTTGGCGTCTGATGCGGGATTTCTTTGGCGCTTCTCTCCTTCCAGTTACGAGCTGGAAGAAGAGGGAGTTCGTGCTGTTCTAGGGTTTGCATTGTCTTGGTTGTTTGTCAGAAAATCTAGGTTTCCCCCCGTCTTTGGGAGGGTAGATGGCGATGGTTGTATTAGGTAAGGGGCAGAAGCTAGCAGTGGACGGGGGGAAGTACGTCAGGTACACGCCGGAGCAAGTGGAAGCCCTGGAGAGGGTGTACAATGAGTGCCCCAAGCCAAGTTCTATTAAACGGCAGCAGCTGATAAGGGAGTGCCCTATTCTGTCCAACATTGAGCCGAAGCAGATCAAAGTCTGGTTCCAGAATCGTAGGTAAGGAAAAGGATGGTTTTTTAACTGTAGATGTCTTTGGTGTATATGTCTTTGGACATTCAGGTTCTTACCATTTAGATTCGGCGCCATTTACATAAAAATGAAGTTTTTCTGTCACGTCTGGTTTCTGGTCGTGTTTGAGAAAAAGTTCTGGTGCTTGGGATTGTTCAAAGGAAGTTTTCCCTTTTGTTCGAGAAAGAAAGGGAAAGGAATAGAAAAAGAGAATGGTTTTTACCCATTGGGAAAAATGCCATGCGAAGTTGCACAAGAAAACTGAGTAATTATGCCTTGCTTTTATTACTTTGTTAGTAGTTATGCTACCTGAGTACTAAGGTTTATGGTGTGACAGAGTGAAGATCATGAATATTCTGTATAATATGTATTTTTTGCTGTAGATTAATTTGGTGAATGTGGTGTATCCTTTGGTACTTGGCCAAGAAGTCAATCAATCGGTTGATCACTTTGTTCATTGGCTTGTTTGCTTATTAGCCTTATTCAATATTCCTTTTATAGTGGTTTATTTGGATTGATGGTGCTCTCATGCTAACTTAGATTATAAATGGGTTTCATATATTGTTGCCTGCTCTTCCGCCTTATTGAACCTAGTAAAAATAAGCTTGATACCATAATCTCTCGCCTGCTTCTTTCTAAATTGTACCCTCGCCTATTATTATAATTGGTATCTTGAGTTCTTTTTGCAACAATTTCCATTTTAGTAAATGAAGTAAATGAGTGATAATGGTCATTGGGAAGACGTTTTTTTCCTTTATTGCTCGTATTTTGATCAACATGACAATCTATTATGTGCTTATTGTAATTCACTTGTAGATGTCGTGAAAAACAAAAGAAAGAGGCTTCTCGGCTCCAAGCTGTTAACAGAAAGTTGACTGCAATGAACAAATTGCTGATGGAGGAGAATGATCGGCTGCAGAAGCAGGTGTCTCAACTTGTTTATGACAATGGCTATATGCGCCAACAGCTGCACAATGTATGCTTATCAATTTGGAATCTCAATTCTTCTTGGGTTATTTCGTGTTTAGCATGAAATAAATGTTTCTTGTTTGTGACCATTTTTGTTCTTTTCTCATTAGATCCTTTTGGATCTTCTTGGTGTTTTTGTTTTAAAATTCTAACACCTCATTGTGTTTCTGAATTTGTCACTTTTTTGCTTTAAACATGTTTTGTGAGATTTATTATTATGGTTCATCTACCTTTGCATTGTGGCTGAGAACTTTTGGAATACTATTAGATATTAATCTACCCATTTAACTTTGCAGTTTCTTTCATTTTGTACTTATTTTATGTACTTTTGGTTGGAACATGATAAGTAGTATAAGTTTTTGTCTTGCATATCTTGCATGCATAATCAGTTGTCTTTTTGACATCATGGACATACATATTACTCTTAACTGAGTTTTCTTGCAAAATATTTAGGCATCTGCAACAACCACAGATACCAGTTGTGAATCTGTAGTGACAAGTGGTCAGCATCCAAACCAAAAAAATCCAACACCTCAGCATCCACAAAGAGATGCCAACAACCCAGCCGGGTAAAAAAAAACTTCCTGTTATGATTTATTAATTGACATAACTTGTTTTATTTCTTCTAAACATTGATTTTCTGGAAATATCCTTTGAAGTCTGCTTGCTATTGCGGAGGAGACCTTGGCAGAGTTCCTTTCAAAGGCTACAGGAACCGCTGTCGATTGGGTTCAGATGGTTGGAATGAAGGTGATGCTAATGCAAACCTCTGCTATACGTTGGGATATAATGTCCAATTTTGAATCTATGTAGCTGATTTATTTTCATTTTATTTACAGCCTGGTCCGGATTCTATTGGAATTGTTGCTGTTTCCCACAATTCTAATGGAGTAGCAGCTCGTGCCTGTGGCCTTGTGAGCCTAGAACCCACTAAGGTAAAGGCAGAACTGAGATTCCTCTTCTGATAGATATGTTAATGCCAATATTGTATTTGAATAGTTCTAATGTCTTTTCATTGTAAGTAATAGTAGTTTATTAATTTTAGGTTGTGGAGCTTCTTAAAGATCGTACTTCTTGGTTTCATGAGTGTCGTTGCCTTGATGTTCTCACAGTAATTCCAACTGGAAATGGAGGGAATATTGAACTTTTGTACATGCAGGTCTTTTCTGTTGTCCAAATACCAGTTTTTGGTAATTAAATATGTTTACGTGAGTTTGAATACCTTTGTTAAATTGTTTTCAGATGTATGCTCCTACTACTTTGGCACCAGCACGTGACTTTTGGACTCTTAGATACACTACTGGTCTTGAAGATGGAAGTCTGGTGGTATGAACTCAATGTCATTGAGCCATTTGAAGTAGTGTCTTCAATACCCGGGAAATTTACTTAAGTTTTTTGCAATAACACTAACAATATAAACCACTTAGAAGTTGGTGTCTCCTTGTAGGTTTGTGAAAGATCATTAAATCCTGCAACTGGTGGTCCTGTTGGTCCAACTACTTCAGTATTTGTAAGAGCTGAGATGCTTCCCAGTGGCTATCTTATTCGCCCTTGTGAGGGAGGTGGCTCAATGATTTACATCGTCGATCATGTTGATATGGATGTGAGTTTCTTGGTCTGAGTTATATTTTCTGGTTGGAAGATATTTTATCTTGTTGCTGTTACCATTTTATTTTTGTCTGCTTTAGGCTTCTAGTGTGCCTGAGGTTATTAGACCATTATACGAATCACCCAAAGTCCTAGCTCAAAAGACGACACTTGCTGTAAGTCTTATTTTGTCATTAAACATTGTCAATTATGTTTTATGTATTTCACATATTGAGATGTCTTGGATAGGCACTACGGCACATTAGACAAATTTCACAAGAGACTGGAAGTGAAGTTGTTGGTGGTAGGGGACATCAACCTGCTGTATTGAGGAATTTCACTCAGCGACTGAGCAGGTTACTAATTCTTTCTTAACATTCTGCAACAAATATATGTTTGTATACATGTTCTATCTTTCATGAATTTATTAGTAAACATCACGTTGTCTGAATCTCAGAGGCTTCAATGATGCTGTAAATGGTTTCGCTGATGACGGATGGTCATTTATAAGTAGCGATGCTAGCATTGAGGATGTGACCATTGCCATCAACTCATGTCCAAACAAACTTCAGGGATCTCATATAAACTCTTCTGCAAGGTTTTCTTCCCTCGGCTGTGGCATCCTATGTGCAAAAGCCTCAATGTTATTGCAGGTAGCCTTTTGTCTTACTTGAAGCTTCAATGTTTTTAGGAGACAATTTCTTAAGATTCAAATATCTTGCTTCCTTGTTGTAGAATGTTCCACCAGCTTTATTAGTTTGCTTTTTGAGGGAACATCGTTCTGAATGGGCAGACTTTGGTATTGATGCTTATTCTTCTGTACCATTGAGATCTAGCCCATACTCAGTTCCTGGTGTGAGGGATGGCAGTGATTTTTCAGGCAATCAGGTTATCCTTCCACTTGCTCACACCATTGAAAAGGATGAGGTAGATGCTTGTTTGATCAAGAACAATATTTACATATGTTTATTACTAATGCAAGTTTGTGTGGACAATTTAAACTATCCTTGATTGTAGACTCTGGAGGTAGTCAGGCTTGTAGACCATGGGTTTAGTCAAGATGGAGTTTTATCTAGAAGTGTCAACTTTCTACAGGTTTGTCTCTCAGAAAATGAACTTTAAAAAGGATTACTAATATGATTTTCTCCACATGTAGTTTTGAATTGAGATGATTTCTACGTGCTGTGTTAGATTAGATTATTTTCTTATCCTTTTCTGATAAATCTAATATTTAAGATTGTGTCCTGCTTGCATGGGTGAACCATCCTGTCCATGTTCGAATTGAACATATTAAGACTGTCAGTTTTAAAGATCAAATGCCAGATCAAAGAACTAATTAAAAAAAAAATCCTTTGTTTTCTTTTATCATGAAATTTTACTTTTTCGATATCTCACCATCAATTATTGCTTCTTGTATTGGCAGCTTTGCTGTGGCATCGGTGAAAATGCAGTAGGTGCTTGTGCACAGCTTGTTTTTGCACCTATCGATGAAAGTTTTGCTGTTGAAACCCCTCTTCTAGCTTCTGGTTTCCGTATAATGCCGTTGGATCCCAAAGAAGTATGTAGATTTTTTTTTTTTCCAAATTAGTCATCCAAAAGTTTTATATTTATAGGTTTTCATCATTTATAATCAAACTTAGATAATTGTTTTTTCTATTTAAGATTTTTTTACCTCATCATTTACCTAATTTTTACTTGGTGTTATTTCTTGTTTTTTCATTTATCTGGGGAGTACCTTGTAAGCATGCACACATGCTCACTTTAAGTCGTTCTACTTAAATTGGTCATCTACATTTGTGGCACAGGACTCTCCAAAAGCTACTCGAACCCTTGACTTAGCATCTACGCTCGAGGCTGGTTCTGGAGCTGCAGCATGCAGTGAAAATGAAACTGCTTGCAATGCAATCAACTCGAGATCAGTTTTGACAATTGCATTTCAATTCACATTTGAGAATCATCTTCAAGATAATGTGGCTGAAATGGCACGGCAATATGTCCGAAGCGTGGTAGCATCAGTTCAAAGAGTTGCTATGGCAATTGCACCTTCTCGTCTTAGTTCTAGTCTGGGGGCAAAACACACCCTTGGTTCACCTGAAGTCCATGCATTGACAGGATGGATTTTTCAAAGTTACAGGTACTTAATTTACTGTGCTCCTCAGTAAGACTACAGTTTGTATTTCATATATATGCTATTTCAGACCGATAGAGTCATTATCGTGTGCATGTATATGCACCGAACTATTCTCACTAGGCAAATTTCTCTGAGGGTTTCGACCTGACTTGACTAGCAAGCGGGTCATTAGAGTTATTATAGAGTGCATGTATATGCTATGTCCGATTCTCACACAGCAAATATTTCTGAGGATCACAGCCTGACTTGACTAGCAAGTCTCACAGATTGCATATTATATTCCATGAACTATTCTCACAATTTCATGTTTCATAAGTGCTATTTCAAGAAACTATGCTTGTGCATGGTGGTTTGTGATGTCATGCAAGTTAAATTTATTTTCTAGGTTAGTTAACGAACTAAGAAAAATGTTTAGATTTTAGTGGGCATCAAAAAGTTTTTTGATATTTCTTAAAAGATGTTTAATTCATTATTCGTGCTTTTGAAAGTATTTAGAAAGGAATTCAAATCTCCTTTGAACACAGGGTAATACGATTATGGATGGGAGTACATGTCAGGGTTCGATAACATTCTTGTGTGGTTGATTTTCATTAAGTCATATGCATATTAAGGATATTTTTTATTTGTTTGTTTATCAAAATTCAATATTTGGCCTGTAGATACCCCTAACATCAACATCTCTCATATATCTCACTACACTGATTTTTCTAATCATTTTGTCAATCTAAGCAGATTGCAAGTAATGCTGCTAGTAAAATAATACGGAACTAGCCCACATTGACTAAAAGATGGCCTTTTAGGCGACAGATTTATGTTAGGAATTAAAATATGGTGGATGGTGGATTCTTTTTGAACTAAGATGCAATGTTTTTTTAACCAAAAAATTAAACTAGAGTCTTTTAAAAAAAATTGTGATTAAAAAAAGAGTAGTTCGGTGTACGAAGTTCCTCCCAATGCGTTGTCTAGGGAAGAGTCTACTTTACCATTGCGTTAAAGCTCCCCTTCAAACAAGATTAGTAGCATAAATGAGAGAGAAATACATTCCTCAAAATTCTAATTATGAGATAAGTGTTGTGAAACCATTGTGAATAAAATTAATTGGTAGGTATATACATGCAGTTCATATTGCATATAATATACTCACTTCTAAAAAGCACATGAAGATAATACTATTCTTAACATGGATTTTACCAAAATAGAAAATCAACTAGCCCAAACAATGTTGTTCTGTGTCTATGTGGTGTAAGCTAACTACCTAATGAGCATAACCAAATAAACAGGAACTGTATTGCATATACCAAATTGCAAATTGGCACTGCATATGCATTATGCAACATGAACCCTCACAACATACACCTGTGTTGCTTTTCACAATAACGAATATATTTGCCATCTAGAACACTGAGTTCTTACACACCCTCCTATTGATTCAACAAATACGATGCAGATATTTCAAAAAAATAATGCAGTAATATCCAATAGTTTACATTATTTTGGGGAAAAAATTGTTGAAAAAATGTCAACATTAAATTGAGCATCGCAAACATTATTGTTGCATGTTGAATGCCATGGGACTTACTTGATACAAAATCATCAACTTATTCCTTACTGATCTCTCTGTGAACCATTGCACCAACCTGAGAAGATATAGTTTTTCACTCATATGATGTAAATAAATTTAACCAAACAAGGATAATACCACAAAAGAGAGTATAGCATCATCACTAGCAATATCAACACAATTAGACAAGTTTACCATTTTTCTTGAAATATGAGAGAGACCTGATAAGTCAAGATTTCAAGAATTGAGAAGATGACAATTATAACACTTTTTTTAAATAAAAAATGGAAATAAGAAATCACTGTTTTTTTTGGAATTTATTGGCAAGTGGCGAGTAACAACAAGGTTCTTTATTACATCAAGAAGATTCTCGTGCTTACCAACATCTGTTATGCTTAACTTTTACAACAATTGTGCTGCAACACTCAAGATGTGAGTATTTCAACAAAATTAAATGTGATATTAATGGAAAATCTTCATACTTATACATAAGACCATAGAAGTACTTGAAAGCCCTTGGTATATGGCCATATGGTTTAATTTTGAAAATAACACCTTTCTCTGTTTCCACATGCACAGCTTGCAGCCTACAACCTTAACTAATTGACTATTGAATATTGCATGAAGTGCCTAACATCATAGTCAGTTTGTGTGTCAATTTTTACTATAGTTGCAAACTCAAGCAAATATTTTAACTAGCATACGAACACAAACATTCCAATAGGTAAACATAGAAAATGAGAATCTAATGGTAACCAGAACTATTCCATCAGAATGAACAGCTCATGAGGGATTTTGAAATGGCCTTCTTGTGACAAGACAAGCTATACAATTTAACAAAAATGTTTTAAGTGCACTTCTTAATGCTAAATCAAAATGTGTCAAATTATTATATAGATGCCAATAAAGTCAAGGCAACTACATTTGTCATAAGAAGAAGATAATTCAAAACAGATCAAAAACACACAACATCGGTAACAAATCAACTAACCAGGTGAATGATGGCAGGTCTATAATCTGCAGGATCGCAATCCTGCTTCTTCAGATAATTAGTATAGTCGTCTGAATTCAGGATTTGCATATTCTGAAGACACAGAAAAACAGTTTATTAAACAAACATGAGCAATGAATGCTTTGCCTAATTGATCTTATAAAAAACAATTGAAATGAAACTATTTACTTCATAAGCCTTATCTGTTTTCTTCAAAGTAAAACCAAAATCGGAGGAAAATATGAATTTACTGTATGAGCAAATTCTTTTGCCTTCACCTAAACTATGAGAATTCACACAGAACATTTTATGTAGGAGCTCGAGCTCACTGACATCATCAAAGGAAGTCACTGTCTAGTTCGAACCCACATAAGGTCGAAAACTTAACCACATTGCAGGAATAAAGGTAAACATTTAACAAAACCCTATCTCCTGCCATTTACGACGATAACGAATGGAAGATAAAACAAATCCTTTTACATCCTACCAGAACTTGGAGTATCAAACACTATCCAGAGAGCAAAGCCAGAAGCCCTAGCTTTTCTTTCCCACTTTCTCACCTCAAGACAAACCTTTTCGAGGACGAATACGACTCCAGACCGCTTACTTCTGTCAATCGGAGCAACGATCGGGAGTCAGGGAATCAGATCAAAGCCTCATTCCCTCTCCTCTTTTCCTCGTTCTCATCTACTTCAACTATACTCTCAATTTCCTATTCATCTGCTTCCTGTTCTCCCCAGTAGAAGCCCTCGTTCTTCTCCACTTCAACCAGGGACGGTTCTTCTAGTCTCCTTTTCTTGAGCTTTATCCTCTTTACTCCATGCGTCCGAACCATCTCTACCCGGCGGCGATCGGCGGTTAAGTGGGGAAGCGGAGACGGGGAGAGGGAGGGCATGAACATTTTTCATAGTCAGAAAAATAGAATGGAAATTCTTAAATGCAATCAATTTGATTTTTATGAACATAATTTTTTTTAAAAAAAAATAAAAATATCTTATTTAATTAACAACGTGCACCTTCAATAATTAATCCTCAATTAATTTGATAAATATCAAAATTAAGTTATGTTAATTTTTTATCGAAAACAACTAAAGACTTATTATTAGTTATTTTAATTTTTTTATATATTTACTTCATATGAATTTAGAATATTATAGTTGTGGTTTTGTTTAAAAATTCAATTTTTTTAAAAAAAGTTAAAATATAAATATTTATTTTATAAAATTTACATGTATTCATGTATTATAATACAGTGATTGCTAATTTTTATAAAATATGTATAATATAAATTGCAAATTCACATTCACAATTTTGAAACCAACTTTTTAGAATAATTATTCATATAATTGACATATTTGATTTTTTAAATACAAATATCAATTTTCTTTTACTTTTATAAAACATAAATATATAAAAGAGATCATAAAATTTATATTTTATAATTTTTATAGAAATTATGAAATAGAAGATTTTATAAGAAATAGAAAATAATTTTTATTATTTATCATCATGACTTTATATAATTTTCCCCATCTTGAATTCATACAACTAGAAGTAAATGATGAGTATAGAAATGAATTCGTTCTATATTTCTATTTCATACAAAAGCTATGAAACTATTGACTCCATCGTGTTTGCATATCTCTCGTGTTTGAATAGATATGCATGGAGGAGGAGTATCAAACAATATAGTTCATAGACAACAATAGGAATGGAGTTAAGAAATTTATAGTGAGGGAGTGAAAGATATATGTTTATGTTGAAGAGAGCGTGGTCATATCATTATCTGTTATTCTCCTCTCTTTCATCCCTTTCTTCACTAGATAATGGATACTAGGTTAATGATGGATGACTCATCACTTAATAATAAAAATAAATATACCGTTTCTTTTGATAATAATGGAGAATTCAATGTTGTAAGATTATGTTATATTGAAATTTCTAAATAATTTAAGATTAAAAATGTTTTACTAGTAAACGATATGACTTTTGATCTTCTAAGTGTTAGCCAACTATGTAATTTGTGATATAGAATTTAGTTTGACTCATCTCAATATCTAATTAAATATAGTAAACTAAATACTACAATTCTCATAGGTCATAGATATAGAAATTAATAAAGAGGAAAAAGTAGTCGTCTTGATTAATCCAAAAATAAAAGTGTTTGAGAATA
>JBAMIB010280561.1:0-11668 GCA_037177415.1 Kaempferia rotunda | reverse complement strand
TCATTATTAAAAATAATAAAGCATACTCACATACCACTCACACATAATAAAAAACCCAAAATCTCAAATATGAAAATCTAATTCCTTTCTTTCCATCGTTCTTTCCCCTAAAAGCACACATCATTCTTTTTTTTTCTCTATACTTTTATCACTTATTCTTTTTCCTGTCAACCTAAAACTGGTATAACAAAATTCTTACCGCTCAAAATGAAATCAATGATGTTCTTCTAACGGGTACGTATCTCCCGCTTCCTTTCTTGTATTTTATGTACTTGATGTTGATTTGATTCTTTTTACCATGAATCATTGCAAGATTATGATGTATTTGAGCTGAAAGTAAACTTCATTTTTAGTCTTTTCTTATGCAGATTTTTAATTCTCCAAGAATTTTTATTGTTCAATTTTACATTTCCACATGTATTCTTTAATGATGTTTAATGTATCATTAAGGGTTTTTCTTTGATTTCAATTTTATTAAAATTTCATCAGTAACAACAATCCTTCATTCAATATTTGTATTGTAATTTAGATTAAAAGTTTCCATTTTTTTCGAATAGAATTTAGAATTTTCTATTCTAAAAAATGGTGAGGCCTCATTATTTAAACAGTAAATTAACGACACTACACATTCACATTCTATAATATTTATTTGGAACATGTTCTGTTACTTTTAACAATGAAAAAGAAGGAAGGCCATCGAAAGTGTCTAAACATTTTGGACTGACAACCCTTCTTTCTCTATTTAACCACTTATTTTCTATCCAGTAGCATTTTACCTCTATATTTGAAAAATAACATACCAAAAGTCAGATGTAAAAATTTATTAAAAAATAATTATGTCCTTATCTTTTTTTATTATTTTTTAAAAATAATCTCAAATAGAGAAAAACACATTCAATTGACTATTATATTTCCCTATAAAATTCCTCATAAAATCTATACTTACACTAGTATAAACAATAAAAAAAAAATAACTCTAAAAATGGAGAACTAGTTAAAAATTTATTCCACCATACTCATCAAACTAAAAAAGAATTTAAATTCTAAATTGATAAATCAAAATCAAATAAAGATAGAACAAAATTCATCATTAAAAAACTAACATGGGAGGATAAAATACCACTGAGCAGAAAATAATTAAAAATATTTTAGCCTAATAATAATAACAATAATTTATCCCTTAAAATGTGTGTTTTAGTGTTGGCTTAATTTAATAAAACCATGAGGATAATTCGGGGCTTTTGAATTGATTTAAAGTAAATGTAAATAAATACATTTTAGAAATTAATTTGAAAAAAAAATTCAAATTGCCACTAAATCTATTGAATGACATTTATTTTTAAATTGCAGCGAAGTTTTTTGAACACTACATTCTGTTTAAGATATCAAGGAACAAACTTAAGCTAAGTACCAATGTTGTCTACTAGATTAAGGAAAAAATCATAATATTGCATACTATGAAAAACAAATGCTCGAACTCTAAAATTACTAATGAAAACAGATCGAGATCAAGTTTAAGAAGAAGAGGTATCAGCATTATTAGTTTTCCTGCTAAATAAAATTGTGAACAACTCACAATCAGCTGATCGTATCAAATTTGACTCTCAATCCACAAAATTAGTTTTTAAAGAACCATACTAAATAAATCAGCAGCAAAGACATTACTGAATGAAATGCCAAGGCTTTAAAGGAAGCACAGTAATTCGAAACCGCAGTGCATGATCTAAGCAGCTATAGCAGGAGCTTTGCCTGGTTTCATAGTGTAGAACAGATCCAAGACATCTGCATGATTTCGAACACATGCAGGAGATTTCGATAATAAACTGTGCGCCACTTCGTGTCGCCTTGCCGCGAGAAGTGCTTTAAAAACACGCAAAAACACTTTTCTAGAAGGGAATTCCTTCACTGTCATGGCCTTCAGAAACTTCATAGCATCATCCACAGTTCCTGACTTGGACATATGCTTAATGAATGGGCCGATATAAGGATGAAACCCATGAGCTTTCATCAGTTCCATAATGCTACAAGCTACTCCAAGGTCTCCTTGATCGACCAGCTTTTGAATCAGCCGCTTGTATGTGCTATGCTGAAATCTTATATTTCTCTTAGTTACCATCTCTTTGAGCAACGTTTGTGCTTCGTCTGATCTTTCCTTGCGGCAAAATCCGGTAATCAACGCTTCAAAGGTTCTTCCGACTGATTCACCACCCTTTTTTTCTATCAGCATCTTAAACAAGGCCAATGCTTGTTCTAGTTGGCCAGCTATCATGTACTTTTGAACTAAATATGCACATGCCTTCACGTCGCCTTCCTTTTTAGTGTTGATCAGATACTGGCGGGCTTCATCTAATCTTCCAGCATTAGAAAGCCTGATGACTACCTGAACATGTACAGAACTATCAGCTACAAATCCGCCCTCTTCCATGGCTTTTAACACCTTATCACACTCACCCAATCTCCTTACTGATTTAATAACCCCATCGAAAACTGATTTCTCAATAGAATTCCCAGCAGCTACAAAACTCTGAACAAGCCTAGTAATCAAATCAAAGTCTAGATTCTCACCCACTAGAACATTTTTAAGGAGAAACAAGAAATACTTCTGTGAAGGTTTCTCTGAGCCTTCCATTGCAAACTCATACAAACCCACAGATTCTGCAATCATCTTCCTCCGGTCAAAACGTTGTGAGATCTCAATATATATTTTCTTATCCAATTCATGACCCTGATCTCTCATCTTACAGAGAAGATCCTGAAACTCTTTGTGATTTTTTTGAGCCAAAATTCTGGCCATAGCATTATAAACTCTACCATTAAGCTTGGAGGGTGCCGCCTTCTCAACCCACTCTAAAAATGGAAGAGCTTTCCCTGGACGTCGGGTAAAGAATTCCAGGAACTCAGTATCCAATTCAGATGGCAAAATGATACTGGTCTTATATGGCTCCTTGTCCAGGAACTCACCAGATTCAATTTCCTGAAGAATCTTGCTGAGTTCACAGTTCAAAGAGTATGTTTTACGCAACAAATCAGCATCTTTTACCCTCTTCTCCTCCTCAAAGATCTTAGAGACGGCTAAGTATGTGTCTTTAGTGATACCGAACGCTTTCTTTCGCATGATCTCGACCACACGCCAGAATTCCTCTGGCCGCCCGTTGGTTCCAAGCGTCTCGAGCATCCGATTTAAGGCTTTTGAATCCATCCGAATATTGCCGTCCTCCAAGACGGAACCAGCGCTTCTGAGATCCCGAAGCACCAAACCCATCGTCTCCCCGTTGAATGAGAGGTCAAGGGACGCCAGCTCTGCTTCAATGCCATCTGAACCTGCGGCGCCCGCCGAAAACCAGCGGACTGCAGGGTGGTTCCGAAGAAGGCGGTTCCTACCGAGAAACGGGAGGCGAAAGGAGGAGTCTTGGAGTCGCGGAGCGCTCACCTGGAGGTCGGAAAGCTGGACGGCGGAGGCGCGGGGTGCGGCGAGAGCGAGGTAGCGCCGGGAGAGCTCCCTCCACGCGGTCCTCATCGTCAGCGATAGCCGATCCGGATCGAAGAGGTTAGTTTTCAAGGCACGGAGTCGGAATTAGGGTTTTTGTTTTGACACTCGGGTTGGGTGCGGGGCCTACCATGGGCCCATGGCACGAGCGAGTCGGGCCGGATCAGTCTCTTTACTCACTACGGTGAACTATATCAATTAATTCGGGGGTACATCAATAATTTTCAAACTGAGAGGGAGCAGTGTAAAACAAAGATAACTTTTGGGAGGGTGCAAAATGAGACTTTCCCAAGTTCTAATTTCTAAAGCCACTCGGCCTTACCGCACGCACCCGATTCTCCTCCGGCGAGCGGCGGCGACTATTTGCGTCGAGAGCGAGACTGCCAGTTTTGGGGGCTTAGGAACTCCGATCACCATCATTGTCGCTCGACAAAATCATCTGTCCTCTGCGCTACTACTTTGACTAGGTGAGCATCTTTCTCCCTCGTATTTGTGGACAAGCAACCTAGAATTTTAGTGCACTTGATTGATCTCATTGTGATTTCCTACAATTTTTGTTATTCGATGTTCGTGTGGAGGAACGAGGTAAGTTTAAATTCCTTAACCTAAGAAGACTGGCTGAGTGTGGCCGTAGATTGGTGTCTCACTCCGCTGCCACTACAACTTTCGCAATCGCGATCCGCCTCGAGGCACGATCCCACCTTTTCCGTGTCATCCATGGTATTAAAAACCTCTATGCTCCTCTGCTCCTCCCGATCGCGCGAGAATCCTACGCTTCCTTTTCTTGTTCGATGCGACACCGGAACCTTCGATCTTCCTCCTGATCGTGCCACTCTCTTCTCCCTGATCAGCTCCACACCAGCACCCAGAGCCTTCTTCCCTTCGATTTGATTCATCCCCGCATGATCCCTCCCCTCACTTCTCTAGATTAGGGCCTGCTCCCTGTGTAAGTATGTCGGACTAGTCATTCTCAAGTCCTAACTGATGGAGAGGAAAACTCAAGCTCTCTTTTTTCCATCCTTGATGGCATTTTTGCTTCTAAATTTTATTGGCTTCTGGAGTTTATATGTGTTCTTTATGCTAGTTGGTATATATTGTGTGCTAGTGGTAATTTGCTTAAATCATGAGATTGTGTAGAGATTATAGTTGATTTTGTGCTATCTGATACTAGGTAATATTACTATGAGAACATGAGCTTACTTGCATAGAGATTTTATATGCTCCATGCGATATGACTGATGTTTTAGCAGTTGTAACCATGCATGAGCAATCACTTTGACCTCTCCGTAGTGTCCCAGTTCAGTTGGGAAGAGGGGACGGGACCAATTGGTCCTATACACTGATTTATTTCATAAGATGACTGATGCAATCTGTGCATATTGTTGCATTGATGCATGAGTATATGGTAATGTGTACAAGAGTGTTTTTGATGCATTTAAGTGCATGATATGCTAGCACAGCGTAACATTTATGTATGTGGTGGTGATGCACGAGCATTAATGTATTTAAGTAGATAATGTTAATATGCTATTTCATGATGTATTGAGTTATAACTAGTTATGCACTAGTGTTACATTTATGCTTTGAGTTGGGACCAATGATATATTTCTATAGTTTTACCTTGATGCATTCCTGTGAGTAGTTCAGTGATAGAACATTTGCATTATTGCATACTGAAGATGCACTGGTTCCATTGTGATTACCTAGTGTAAGATGTTGTCATTTAATTTAAATTTTCTCTTGTGTGTCTCTTAACACCTATTTTTTAACCTTATATCTGGCTTATATTCATGCTGTTTTTTCCTATTAGTAGTTCCCAACTAACAGCTCATTTTGTTATGCCTCAATTTTCATGCAAAGTAATTGAGTTATTGCACTTATTGTTTATTAATATAATGTTTACCAATAGATGTATATTTTACTTTATTATTTCTGCTTGACGCCAGTGTAGATATGCAAGAGTTGACGGAGTTGTTCATAATCTAGTGATATTTATGCCTAGGTAGATTGAACTTGGGCTTGTCATAACAAACTACTACTAGCAAATAAGTTTTGTAACTCAAAAGTCAAAACTAGGTACCCCAACGAAAACATGTTCTAACACTTTAATTAGGACAAGGACATCAAATCTTAAGTGGAAGAGATTTCTAAGCTTAGATGAGGTAGCTATTATTAACTTGTGCTTAACCATTTTCACAAGTGGTTGCATCCAATAAATTAATAGATAGTTTTAGCATGTTAGCAAGTCTTGACACATGCAAAATATGCAAAATAAATGAATAACTTAGATGGTAGTATTACTAATCAATGACAACTCAAAAGATTACTGGCATTTGTATGGAAAGAAAAGTGGAAGTTGTTTGCAGTGGTGCCCAAGGGAGAAGTTGAAGATGTTATGATCTCAAGACCAGTTTGAGATGCATGCACAAGATACGTGGCTTCATGATATGATGATACCCCTACCTAATTGGTCCCTGCTGAAGAATTCCAAGAAAATGTTGTAACTAGTTCCTTAAAACGCATGGTGAAAAAGAAAAATGTTCTTGCTTGCATTAGTTTGATGTATTTTTGTTACTGTTTGTTGTTGTCACATCCTTAATGGTGTGTTTACTTGTTTGGAAGTAGGAAAGAAAAATAAATAAAATTGTTAATTTTTCCTTACTTAAGGAACTAGAGAGGAGAAAGGTACTTAATTTGGTCAATTACTCTGATTCTGACCAAATCAGATGGACATTGTGGGAGTTGAAGCTTAAAACAGCTAATAAACACAGGCAAGAAATTACTATCATTTCTTTCCTTTCAATTATGTGCAGCTAGACAAGAAAAATGGAAAAGCAGAAATAATTAAGATATTACAATTCACTTCCTTTCTTCTCTTTAAGTTATATTGTTTCATTTTCTCCTATTGTTTTCTCCAGTAAGTGTTGCTTGATGAACAAAATGACCATGTATTTGAATATGTTAAAGTTCTGAAACAGTTTCAGTATTTTTTTCAAGGCTTTAGATGATCCAATATTTTCCTATTATATAGGTAACACCGTAACACAGGATGCGCTTGGATTATGCAAGACAGTTTGACATGATTCAAAGTGGCACACTAGATTTCCTAAAATTATCTCACTTAATTTTGGCTATTGTTTTGTGGTTGGGAAATGCATGAGATCAATGTGTGTAATCTTTTTCCATTCTATAATCCTTTGGGTAACACAAAATTGAGAGAAGCTTCAATTTATAATGCTAAAGTTGCATAATGATCCTTTTGTTATATGATGTGCATATGCATCTATTTGTTTTTTGTTTATAAAGAATTGGTGTTCCAGTAAATTATTCTAATCTGAAAAACTTCAAAAGCTTGTCATTATATTTCTTTGTTATTCTCTTGGTATCATTGAATGAAAGAAACATGAGAAATTACTTGCTTCTCTTCTGTATTTTGTCTTCTAGGCCATTTCACCAGTTCAGTTGAAGCTTTTTTATCTTCTTGTCAAATTCATTATTTTTCATAAAAGAAGGGACAACAAGAACCTCAGGAGGCATAAATTATGAGTATGGACAAGACTGCTAAGAGAAGAGTGGCATTTATATTGATTGATGGAGTAGGGGATGTATCTCTCCCTCAGTTAAAGTACATGACTCCTCTTCAAGTGGCAAATACTCCTAACTTGGATGCAATAGCTTCAGCTGCTGTTAATGGTCTGATGGATCCTGTTGAAGCAGGCTTGGGTTGTGGGAGTGACACTGCACATCTTTCTCTACTGGGCTATGATCCAAGAATCTATTACCGGGGACGAGGAGCATTTGAGTCAATGGGTGCTGGATTAGCCATGTCACCAGGAGATATTGCCTTTAAGGTAAGAATCTAACGTCATGTCAATCCAAGTTACAAAATGATTTTTTCACTATTGTGTCCATAATCCCAATGAATGAGATTTAATATCACATTTAGCTCTGTGAAGAAACTAGCATGTTGTTTCCTATGCTATGCTTAGATAAACGTGGAACCGTCACGTTAGCGGTCCCCTTACGACTGCCCCACCCCATTGAGGGGAGATTCAGCAAGAACCCAGGTGAGCAGGGCATGCTATGCTTAGATAAAGATAGCATGTCTCTTGCATGCATCTTTATAGGCTGGTTGAATGTAAAAAACTCTAGTTGATTGAAAGATATGTGATATGTCTTTTTAGATAGGTTGATGCTCATGCTATGGATCCATGAAGATTGTTGGATTCATCCCAAATCTTGTTTTAAACTGGAGGCAATTTCCTCTGAATTTGAAATCTTAGTGGTTGGCTTACTATGCAAATATCATTAATCTTGCATCATGTTCATCTCTGAAGCTTTATCCAAAACCTGCTTTAAATGGATTCCTTCTTCAGTCTTCTGAAATTGAAATCCTAGTTACGTTGCAAATATTACTAATCTTGCACTATAACCATATAAACGGTGAATGAATTTGTTTTAGTTGCATGCTTTGTTCTGTTTTCATATTTGTATCGGCTTTCGATTTCTTTGATTTTCTCTGAACATGCAACTGAACTATTTTAAAATTTCAGTCAAATTTTGCCACTTTGGATGAGGAAAGTGGAACTGTGACGAGCAGGAGGGCTGATAGACACTTTGAGGAAGAAGGCCCTATTCTTTGTGCTGCTTTGGATGGAATGAAGCTGCCATCTTTTCCCGAATATGAAGTGAGAGTCAGGTGCAATCAATTCTACTTATTAAAATATGAAACTGATTATTGTTTAAATAGAAATTTAAGTTGAGATCTCTTGTTAGTTAGATGGGCAACTTTTCTGTGTTAGAACTATATGCTCAAAAGACTTGTCCTCCTAGGAACCAAATTTAGTGCCTTCATCGAGTTGTTTACACGTTTTTAATTTTCCATACACTATTGATGATACACTCACATTTGACTAGCTTGTCATATTTTAAATGGACATAATTGAATTTCATTAAATATCTTTTGCATTTATAATTGTGAAAAAACTAGACTGTGACATGAACAGTTGCGCACTACCTTTCTGATAAATAATCCAACAAATAATTGACCATGGGATGGATATCTAATGAGGAAATATTCTAAGCAGTCAGATGCAAATTTAGCAATGACATTGAAATCAATGGGTAATTCAATCCTAATCGATTATTTTGCACATTGGTAAGTGAAGATTTCTTTTATCGAGGTTGAATTGTTTCAGCATCACTTCATATTTTGCTGAGCTGATTACAAGTAATTTTGAGATGCCATTTTAACTAGCAAAGCTAATAAGAATATCCTATTCTAACAGGTATGCCACCGAGCACAGATGTGGGGTTGTTGTGAAAGGACCAAAATTAAGTGGAAATATTTCTGGAACTGACCCATTGAAAGATAACCGCTTACTTCTGAAGGCAGAGTCTCTAGATGACACAGAGGAAGCAAAAAACACAGCAGCTGTTGTCAATGAGCTGTCAAAAGAAATGTCAAAGATTCTAGTAGCTCACCCTGTCAATGCAAAAAGGTTAGCAGAAGGAAAGAATATTGCAAATGTTGTACTCTTACGAGGTTGTGGCATACGGATCGAGGTTAGTCACCATTCTTGTTCCAAATTTTGTAGATTGACTATCCTGACTGCTGAACTGTAGATTGCTAATATTCTTCACGTCTGTTGAATCATTCTGGATGTTGTATGCAAAAGCAATAACATGTTTTCCGTACAAGATCAATTTTCATTTCTTGTTACATGTTAAAAGAATACTTGAGAAAACTTGATAAACATTATTGATTTATCTATAGAATGTTAAAATGGTAAATTTGTCTTTATTATAAATTACTATATTAAAACTTTAGACTTACAAAAAAAAGACTTCTTGAAAGTTTGTTAAGATAACAGATATTCTTTCACGATGGCATTTTATTGATGTCAAAAATCTACAAGATTTACCCCTTGCGTAATTGTGTTCCAGGACTACTGATTTGTAACTCAGGCGTGCCATTTTTTTAATCGAAATTGCATATTGGACATACAAATTAGACATGTGGTAGGATCAAATAGTATCCTTCAGAATTTTTAATTTGATTTTTTTAATATGATATGTCTATCAGGTCCCTCCATTTGAGCAGCAACATGGATTATCTCCATGCATGGTAGCTCCCACAAAAATCATAGCAGGCTTGGGTTTGTCATTGGGAATTGACATTCTTGAAGCACCAGGAGCAACTGGGGATTACCGAACACTTCTAACATCGAAGGCTACAGCAATAGCAAAAGCACTATCTGTTCCGCTACAGACTCCTCCTTTCATCTTTGTGCCAGGGGAGGATGAACATAGACCTGGCCGAGTTCAGGGATATGATTTTGGATTCCTTCACATAAAGGTTAGGTTAAAATATCTCATGCTCAGCCACATGAAAGATAAAAAAAATGGAATTAAACAAGAAAAAGAAGCATGCACATGCATCTAAATCCCAAGGGGATTTCTCCCTGTTGGCGACAGAATTACCTGCATGTTAGGGAGGGTTTGACCATTTGTTATGTTATTTTATTTGGCAGGCAATAGATGACGCTGGTCACGATAAGGCAAGCATTTTGAAGGTTAAGGCCCTGGAAGCTGTTGATAAAGCCATAGGTCAGCTGGCAAGACTCTTATGGCAGGCAGAAAAAACTGGCAACTTTCAATACTATTTATGTGTCACCGGAGATCACTCAACTCCTGTAGAGTATGGTGACCACAGTTTCGAACCCGTTCCATTTGCTTTATGTCAATTAAGGGACTTCGTTAGATCCGTGGGAGAATCAAATATAATCAATGTTTCTCTGGAGCCTTTTCCTCTTCCTTCAGTGAATGCTGAGGAAGATCTGACTGACATAATAAAAGAATCTCAGGAAGTGAACAAAGACCTTAAAGCTTTCAACGGAGACTCAGTCTGTCAGTTTAATGAGATTGCAGCTGCGAGGGGCTGCTTAGGAAGGTTTCCTGGAAGTGAGATGATGGGGGCGATAAAGAAGTTTATCAAAATGAAGAATGAATAGTTCTTAATGTATTGAACTACGAGCAGAATCTTTTGAACTGAACTTATAAATGAACTGATAATCTTGAGCTTGTATCAGTTAACGTCAAAAATATTTAGTCCTGACTGCTTGGAGATCACCAAGTTCAAATAACTTGTTTGCCAAGATGGTTGAACCATGCAAATAAAATAAGATTTGAGATGCTTTCGCCTATTGACTTAGCGTAATTTTTCTAGTAACACAAACAGCAGGGTCAGAATCAAATGTAACTTATCAGCATATTGTTTCAGTTGTATTCTGAATGGTACTTATTGGAGTGATCAGCATATCTCATACAATAACTACGAGCAGAATCCATTCCTTTGGATGATTCATGCGATATAAGGTATGTTGCAAAACTCTTTTCATCTAAAATTTCGTTTGTCTATTAACCTTGTTAACTGCGCAGCACGAACACTTTAAAAAAAATTATATAGTATCGGACATGAACACAAACACGACACGTAAATATGCGTATCAGACATGACAAAAAACATGTCGTTGACTTTTTAAACGTTTGACCAGTTAGATATGGTTGGAACACGGATGGGACACGTTTCCGGACATGTTTGGACTCAATTGCAAGAAAATTAAAAATTTCAAGGGTAAAATTGAAAATAATAAAATTATGAGGACTACTTGTCAAAATGAAAAAAAAATCCTAAATTGACTCCTGCCTACTTCTTATTTTTCTTCATTGTGAATTTGTGACAAGACTCACGTGAGCATTGCTTGTGCTTGCCAGCTCGCAGCAGTCTGCCATTGGTTCTCGTTGTTGTCTTTTATTCTAGTAAGTTTATTTTTCTGTGTTTTCTTCTTAGATCACGAATTTATTTTTACCCGCTGTTGCTCGCAGCAACTTGTCGTTGCTCATAGCACCCTGTTGCCGCTTCCTGTCACTACCTTTTTTTATAAGTTTCTTTTCTATTTTTTCTTATGAGATCATGATTTTTTTTTGCTTTTGATAAGTTTTTGGTAAGTTTAACGATAGGCCCCCCTCCGCTCTTCCTTAATTGTTATTTTCAGCCTATTTAATACTATATATATATATTATTTTTAATTTTTTAATAATCATCGTATCATAACCATATAGTGTCCTATATTTTTAAAATTGTCAGTATCACCGTATCTATATTGTATCCGATATCAT
>JBAMIB010280454.1:0-11668 GCA_037177415.1 Kaempferia rotunda | reverse complement strand
AATTGTTGTTAGTATTGTGAAGGGCACGCAATGAAGGTAACTTCAATCGATTAGATAGAAGAAAAACTTAGTATATGGGTTTCCTTCGCATGGATCTTTTAGAGAGGATCTAGTATTTATTTTTCGGTTGCACTTTTTGCGTGTTTAGCGCACTAGATCCTTACAGTGTCGAGTTGTAAAGTCCAAGTCAATTGTCAGCTGAGTTGGTCTAATCATAGAGTTAGTTGAGCTGCCGAATCTCTTGCTGAGTTTGAGTACTACTAAGTCAGTCGAGCTGAATATTCCGGCCGAGTCCGAGTTTTCAAGTTGGAAGAAAGAGTTGCTAAGGCATGCACAATTCCCTTAAAATAGATTTGTCCTCCTACAGTTGTGCTTTAAGGTTATGATGGACATTCATTTTCAAGATACAATGGCAGAACCATATATGCAATCAAGTATTGGTTGTTCGTAACAAACTGAGAAAATACCTGAATGATTTGGAGGAACGAAAGTGGAGAAAAATCTTTGCTTGTTTCTTAGTCTCATTTTGCTTTTGGTAACAACCTCCTTGTATAGGAGCTTAGCAGCATTCAAATGACCCTAGGGTATAGCTCAACCGATAACCATGTGACAGATTTGTAGTATGGAGCAAGGGTCAAATCCTGACAAAATCAGTGATAAATGTCCTCCCACATGGGAGTATGCTTGGTATCTGATTTACTCCCTTCCAATGGCATGAGCCAGTCGTGGGGTCACGGAATGGGGGGACTGTTAGAGTGATGAATTTCATCTTTTTTGCAATATTAACAACCTTTTTAGCAGATCATGCTCGTACATAAGTCAACTTGGTTCAATACAATCTGGACCTTAAATTTGCACCTCTTAGGCCATGCATAAGAGTGGGTCTCTCTCAGTGTATTCATTCACAATTACAATACTTGTCATATAATAAAAAATATCAGCCTTACCTTCAAACGTTCAATATCCCATACACAATGGAGTTCTCTCCGTGTACCTCCATTTACCTCTTTATTTATATTCATATTTCTAACAACTTATTCACAAACGTTTGATGTACAAACCTGTGAATGAGACTAAACATGTCACGAGGATTGTATTATGGTAAACTCCTGTGAATGAGACTAAACATGTCACGAGGATTGTATTATGGTAAACTCTAGTGAACCTATGATTTTTTTCTTCTTTTGAATTTCTTATTTGGGAGGTAAACATATAAAAAACATTTATTAGGTAATTATATCGATAAAAAAAACTATAAAATTTTTTTAATTATTACCAATTTAAATTCATTATTGTAAGTTGTTCTAGCTCGAAGATCTATAATAATAGAATACCATCGCGTGGGTGTGCTGGGATGACTTCATTTAGAAGCTAATGCTGATCGCAAAATGCATATTGTTTTTCATGATCCCATGAACTCTTAAACTGTGCTGTCATTATTTGCATATACAAATTTTGAATCCCAACAGGGGATTGTTCATCAGGAGAGAAGTAGTGCACTAGTGTAGCAATAGTAGTAGGGTGCCTTCGTGCATTTAGGGGTCAACATTGACCGATTTAGTCTGATTTTACTTTATTACAGTTTGATTTTTTTGATTTTGATTTTGAAAATCTCTGATCCAAAGCTAAACGATTTTATTACGGTTTGATCCGATTTTTATTGTAATACGGTCTAGTCTGTACGGTCGGTTATATATGATTTATATAATGAATTAAATTAATTTTGTGTTACTAAAAATATTAGTTTAGAGATAAAAAAAATATCAATTTGAAGTGAAAACTAAAATATAAAAAGGGTAATACTAAAATTTTATTATTTTGTAACAATAGTCAAGTAAATATATAATTTAATTGTATTATTATATTATTTTTTTTAGAAAACCAGACAATTAGGCAATTGAAATTATTCTATTACCATGTTACATCACACTGAGAATTGAAAACTATATCCGATTGATTATCAACATGGTTGATAACCAATAGCCACAAATAAAAAATAGTACATAAACTACCTACAATACGGCCGGTTCAATTTTTTTTAGAGCTAAAATCGTAAACCGAACAGAATAATTAGTTTTCAAAAAAATTAAACTGAAATCGATCGAAAAACTGAACCAAAAAATCTATCGGTTCGGATTCAATCAATTTTTTTCAATTTTAACTAAATTATGTTCACCCATAGCATTATCAGAAAAACTTGAATGGTGCTGCCAAGCTTTAATTGATCTTGGGGCAAATGAATAGAAACTTTAGTAGTGAAAGGCCTGAGTTTATAGTTTCTTGCTCGAACTGTCATGATTAGAAGGTTCTTGATTTTTTTTTTTTTTTTTTGTCTTAGATTATAGAGAATGACTACAGCGGTGGGTTTTATGGAATATTTGTCACATCCTAAAGTCAACTTATAAGCATTTCAACTGGATAAATAATTTCCAACTCTTACTTTATCATGTTTGAAGGTTTTACTAATGTTTGTGGTCTTCTATTTTCTTACAAAATTTTTTTAACTTAATCCTGTAAACAAATAATTATTCAAAAATTATAATAGTTTTATAATTAACACAAATTATATTGTACTATGTTAGGCCTTTTCAGCTTTTAGCTTTTCAATAGATTATTGGTTTACATTTACACATAAATTATTGGTTTACATTTACAATTCAATATCCTATAAAATTAATCATAGGCAAAACTAATAACCAAGGTAATTGTATTGAAAAATAGTAGTCTGCCTGAGCTTGCCTTGCAGCCTTATCAATTTGATCAGGATTAATCACTTTTGGGATTTATAACTTTGGTTTGATTTGATTGAGGAGATAAGTTAAATGGATCTTATTCATACATTTCCGTTGTTGAAACACAACAGAGGCTTTGTGAGAATAAACATTAAATACATGAAAGGACCTTCTCAAACTCTTAAAGTCCCAGATAACATATATCAATCCAACCCCCGATATAGCCCTCTCAAACTCGTAAGTCCCAGATAACATCAATCCAACCCCCGATATAGCGCATTTTCCATGGAGACCCTGACGAAACGGATCCTCAATCTTCTTATTTGAGAAAGTCTGGAAGGTTTGGGCCTGCCTTCCAGGCTTCCACAACAGAATCACCAGGCTGATGATGGTAGAGGTGCATGCCATTCAACTAGCATTTGACCTGCCAGAGGAAAAATAACAGCGCCTCTCACAAGTTTCTCTCTATGAATTCCCAGATCCTCTCCTCCATGTAAACTCGATCTCGTAGTCGACGCGGCATGTGTCTTTCGTCTGGAAAGAGCAGAAGCTCATATGGCTTGCCAGCGGCAATGAGTGAGTTTAATAGTCTGGCTGTGTGCCTATAGTGCACATTCTCATCGATCATTCCATGAACAAGTAGCAGCTTCCCTTTGAGTTTGTGCACATGGTGCATTATTGATCCGCACTCGTAGGCTTCAGGGTTTTCATTGGGCAAGCCCATGTACTTCTCGGTGTAGAATGTGTCGTATCCATCCCATGAAGTCACAGGGGCACCTGATACAGCACAGCAGAAAGTGTTGGGAAACCTTGCCAGGCTCATTGCTGACAGAAAACCCCCATAGCTCCAACCATATATACCAATATGACCTGATTTGGCAAGACCTTGCCTCACAAGCCACTCTACGCCTGTCACTTGATCTTCGGTGTCTACTTGACCGAAGTTGTGCTTCAGATGGCCCTCAAACATCAATCCTCGCCTTGCAGTCCCTCTGTTATCTAGCTGCAATGCAGAAACAATCAATTTCTGATACAGCAACCGTATCGTTAATGGAAAAGATAAGCAAGATCATTATTGATCATAACAGAAAACAATCGTGCAACTATTCTATGACAACAGATGAAGATTCATATATACAGTCAACCAAATTTTGAAGTACTTCAATCTACAACCCAAACAATACATTTCACGCCAATATATAAATAAAAGGGTTAATTATATAAATACTACTTGTAGTTAACTTGTATTAATCCATGTGACTCCTATTTTTCTCCAAAATCTCCACTTCAGTCCATAATTTGGCTTATTTAATCAAATTTGATATAAGTTTATCGTATGTTAACTATATAATTTTTGACTAGATATGATTGTAAACAAACATAGAAAAAATAATAAAAACATTTAGATTATATGATATATAAATTAACTAATATTAAATTGGATTCAACTGATAATATTTACAATAAAGCAGAAATTTAAAGAAAAAAAACTGAGGTTCACGTAATGTAGATAAACTAGGTACCTAAGTAGAAAATGCACACAAAAGAAGATAAACTATAACCTATGCTAAACAGTCACATACCTCAGTTAACAGAAAAGCAGGCATACTATCACATGATTGTGGGAATATTACCAAAAACAAGTTCTAGATGGGCACATCCAGATTCAGGGAGGTTAATAAGGCTATAATGAAAGCTGGAAATAGATTCCCATAGAATGTACAAGTATCCACAGAGATCATGAAGCTTGGATCTACTTTTTTAATTAGTTAAGGGGTTACAAAAACTGCAAAATTAAGTAGCTAGAAAAAAGTCAATTCCATGTTGATTTGGTAATCCATATTAAAGGAACTAAGCAATCAAGAGACAGATTTGAGTGATTGAGCCTCTACCCCAAATTCGGAGAAGAACTGGTTTATGAGACAATGAACTAGCTTGCAAAGAGAAGTGAAAGAAAAGATGAATCATAAAGATCAGACTATTTTGTAGCTTGTAGGTGAAGAAAATAGATAGAACTGTATGCGAACAAACACCATAGAAAGATACACTAAATGTGAAGTTAAAGAGTAAAGGCAAATTGGCTAATAATAGAGTTCATTGGGACACTTCGATCTCATATTGAATGATTAGATCATTGGTGCTTCCCATCTATTGGATTTCTGCTCAAAATAGTTTAACTAAAGTACCTGAAAAAAAAAATATAAGACATGCACACTAGAGGTAACGGGACAGTATCATTGCAAGCATCCATTTGCTCAAGATAGACAAAATCCAGCCTATCCTAATATTGGTTGTAAACTTGTAATACAAGATACAACATGGATATGATTCATTTTTGCAAACTAAGATTCCAGACTGATTTGTATATTCTTCAGCAAAGAAAAGTATACAGTATAAAATATAAATGTGAATTGCACAACAAAATCTTCACAAACCACAGTTAAATAGTTCACCATATTCAGGCTAATGTGATCAAGTCATCAGAGGAAGGTAGTATTAGGATCACATGAATGAACAAATATAAATTTAAAGTAATTTGATTTTGAAGGGTCTTTTCTATAAAACCCCACAATTTCAAGAATCCATGAAGAACAAGTTCAAAAAATGACAAGCAAAGAAAAAAGAATTAAATATGTTTTAGAAGCATACATGGTACTAAAGTTCAGCACTGGTAGTACAAACATGGTCCATATTAATCATATCCTGCTATTGAATATGCATCTTTAATATAAATGTACTAGTGAAAAAATAAATCTGATGGTGGAGCATAGACAGTACATTCTAGTCTAGAAACTTAAAAACAAAACACAATAACAAAGAGATTTACCTTCCACACCAAGATTCCCTTGCTCCGAAGGTACTGAGCTCTCATGTCAACTGTATTTATCCATGAATCAACCACAAGCTGGACACTAGGACCACCATAAACACCAACCAATGTTTTATACGGAGGTGCCCCAAACTTTTTTGCATCAGGTTTGTATAAAGCCCCATATAAAGTTGTACCATCTTTAGCAGATATTTGCACAATCTCTGGTGACAGAAGTTGTAACTTTCTGAATCGGGGGACACTAAGAGGCTGCTCATATAAAGGAAGTATCACACTCCCATCGTGTAAGGAACAAAGAATTACTCTGGGAGGAGAATTTAGAGAATCGTGGACATCAACAAATCTCTGCATTTGATGATCAAGGATAACTGCATGTCTTCCACTGCCCTGAGTCAACCTCCTCGGTGGTTGTAGAGGAGCATTCCAGTCTGGAAAAAGGCTGGTGCAATATAAGTTAGATTCCAGTGGCCCATCCAAGGTGCCAGTGAAGTAAATAAGACCTGCATTTTCATTTACACCCGCAATCTGCTCAACCATCCAACTACCCTGGGTAATGGGTCCTAAGCAAACCCCACTCTTGTCATGAAGGTAGAGATGCCTAAAACCAGTCTTTTCACTTGCCCAAATGAAACCGCTAGAAAAATTATTCACTCCTTTATCTAAAGGTGTGAAGCAATCGTGCAAGTTTATCCATATATGGTTCTCTTCAACAAGTATGGTTTCCTTTTGCCCAGTCTGAATATCATACTTAAAAATCTCTAATTTTGAATGGTGCCTGTCCAGGACCTGAGCAATAAGAGAATTATCTGGCATCCAATTGACTCTAGCTAGGTATTCTGCATCTCCACCAGCTTCACCCGGTAATCCACAATTAAGGTTCATCCAAATAACTTCTCCACCAGAGGCAGGAACAACGCCGAGTCGAACCTTCACATTAGCAGCTCCTGCAAATGGGTATGCATGGTCTTCCTGTGCATCTGAGCCAACTGAACTTTTCCCTTGGTGCATAATTCTGAAAAGAGGGATCTCGGTTGAATCAACTTCAGCAAATGCAATATACTTGCTATCAAGAGACCACCAGAATCCAGTCTTCCTATCCATCTCTTCCTATGGACAAAGAAGTAATCAGTAGAAAAACAATTTGATTTTCAATGGTCTATTGAGCATGTTTATAATTTTAGAGAGGAGAAAAGTTGCACCTGAGCAATGTATTCAGCAAGACCATGAGTCTGAAAACAGAACAGATCAGATCTGTTAAATGCTCTATATAAAGATGTCAAACAAGATATTCATAAACACACAATAAGTTTCATAAGAGAAACAGCATGTGTGTGAAAGCAACCATGAATATGTAAGAGCATATAATTCAAGCTTACAGCATATACAATATGCAGATTGCAATTGTGAAATAATCCTAGCTTATAAGAAAATCAGGAAAAGACATTGACAGCTGTACCTTCTTTGTGCATGGTGCACCGTAATGCAAACATAGAGAAGAGTTGACTCCAAATCAGTTAGCAACATTCAATGTTTCTTCATTAGATGCCCCAAAGATATAGATATCTTTATCATTAATATACCTCCCAGCTATCAGCACTAATGCAACTAAATGAACAAGGAGTTTTTCAACGAGTATACTATTGGATCAACAGAAATTCTTGGAGTTCAGGTATTGCCACAATATTTCAATTATCAGTCATCATGGACGAAGTTTGAGACTTTCTTTTTGATGCATTACAACTTATCTATTATAATTCTTGTTAGACACATGGATTAGTATTAAAACTCTCCTTACATGTATAATATAGCCCCTAGTAATAGCCCAACTTCAACTTGATATTAACAGTGTGTTGATCAAAAACCAACAGAACAAGTATTACAAGGCGATGAAATTCAACTAAAGGACCAAAATCGAGAAATTCACCAATCCTAGCCTGAATGAATCAAATTTACTGAACCTACATTCCATGCACAGTGAGGATGGAACTTCTATACTGAACATGTTATATGGTATTTTTCAGAAAGTAAGTGGACCTTTTTATAAAATAGAGAGGTGACTTACTGTAATACTTTGATGTAATTGCAACCCCTATCTCCAGTTTCTTTATCTCAGACACTTAAATCAGTATGCATTTAGTTGACCTGTTCAAAGTCTCCTAACATGTTTCCAAATCCCAACACTTCCTTGCCTTCCACCCCCCCTTCATAGAGGGAGCTAAGGGGCCAACGGTCTCCAGAAAACTTAGACACGTGATTTTCTAATTAATTGGCGGCATTATGATGTATCTAACTGGACATTTCTTACAAACTTATTACAAGTGAGCTTTTGGTCATCAAATTGTGTACTAATTAATGGAGTATTGGTTTGCTTAACGAGTGTGACTGGTAGAAAAGTATTGGAAAATTAAGAGATCTTGATTGCATAAAATCAAGAAATAATATTTAGAAATTAAGAAATAATCTTTGAGATATTGATTGCATAAAATCAAAAAAGAATCTTGAGAAATTAAAAAATAATCTCTGGTTTTATTAATTTCCGTTTCTTATATTTCCTTTCTTTTATTTATTCATATTTCAGTATTTTATATCTTCTATTTATTGATGTAATGTCCAATTAAAAAATAATAACAATTCCTCTTCTTCCCGATTTTTTCCCCTTCAATCTTTCTAGTTTACTTCATGGTATCAGAGCCCCAAGTTTGTTCTAGTTTTTTTTTATGGCAAATCAACATCTATGGAAGACTGCCTTAACCGACACCACGAGTAGAGATTCGATGGTATCTGAAGAAGAAACGATCGTCAACTCAAATTTAAACCCTCCGGTATCTTACAATGGTTCGTCGGAGGTATCCTCTAATTCACTCCAAGTTAATATTCAGCATCTTAATGGAAAAAACTACACAGAATGGTCACAGACTATACGCCTAATTTTAGAAGAGAAAGGTAAACTTGGATATGTTAAAGGAGAAGTGATAAAAACCAGATGCAGACTCCAGATTTAAGGCCTGGAAATTTGAAAATTCGTTGCTTATATTGCGTGGTTAGTCAATTCCATAGATCCCCTATTGGAAAGTCATTTATGTTCCTACCTACCGCTAAAGAAGTGCGGGAGACCATTAGAGACAGTTATTCAGATTTGGAGAACTCTTCGCAAATTTTTAGCCTAAAATCAAGGCTATGGCAAGCGAAGCAAGGCGAACGTGATGTGACTTCTTACTACAATAAGTTGATGACGTTGTGGCAAGAACTAGATCTATGCTATGATAATATTTGGAATTGTGGTGATGATAGTGTTCATTTTATGAAATGGAAAGAGAATGATCGGGTGTTTATTTTCTTGACGGGACTAAAAACAGATCTAGATGAAGGGGGTTGAATCTTGGGAAAGACACCTCTACCAACGATCCGTGGAGTATTTCTGAAGTCCCAAGAGAAGAAGCTCGACAAACTGTTATGCTTAACAAATCTACCTCAGTCTCTATTAACTTAAGCTTGCAAAGTTCTGCCCTTGTTAATAAAGGTTTTCAAGAGGAAGTGAAGAGAGATGGCAAGAGTTTTGGAAAACCATAACGCGACCATTGTAAACGCCCGTGGCACATGCGAGAAACATGCTGGAAAATCCATAGGAAACCTAAAAATTGGAAGAAAAGAACTGATAGTGAAGGTCGTGCACTTCATATTATTATCTCAGATCAGGAGACAGTCTATCCCTAACATACTTCCTTTCACCAAGGAACAAATAGACCAATTGTACAAACACATTGAGTCTCAGAAAAATCATTCATGTTCAATAGCTCAAAAAGGTAATTGCATGACCATATCCTTAGTGTCAATTCTAATAGTGCCTAGATCATTGACTCATGTACAACTGATCATATGATAGGAATGTCAAACCTTCTCTCTTAACCAAAAAATTAAAATTACAGATGGCTCTCTTTCAACCATTATAGGAAAAGGTTCTCACCTATGCTCACTCTAAGTGATGTTCTTCACGTACCAAAGTTGTCTTGTAACCTTTTATCAATCAGTAAAAGGGTCCATAATCAAAATTGTCAAGATAATTTCTTTTCGTCTCACTGTATTCGAGGATTTGACCTCGAAGAGGATGATTGGCAGTACTAAGAGAGTGGAGGACTCTACTTCCTTGAAGATGGATCTGAATCAAGAAAACAATCTCAACCAAGTGCTTTGAATCTATTTTTATTTCGAACACTAATATTATGTTGTGGCATTTTAGATTAGGACATCCTAGTTTTCGATATTTAAAGCATTTGTTTCCTAAATTGTTTCACAATAAAGATTCATTGTTGTTTCATTGTGAAGTATGTGAGATTGCAAAACACCACTGCATATTCTTCCCTTCACAGCCATATAAGCTATCAAAACCGTTTACCATAATTTACAATGATGTTTGGGTCCTAATAAAATAAACACACCCACTAATAAGAAATGATTTTTCACATTTATTGATGATCATGGGAGTATTTATTAAAGGAAAAAATCAAAAGTTGAACAAGTCTTTAAAATTTTATTCAATATGGTGCAGACTCAATTTATTTCAAACTATTATGCAGAATTTTAGAAGTGACAATGCGAAGGAGTATTTTAACATAATCTTAGGAAATTTTTTCCTAAAAAAGTGAATAATTCATCATAGTTCGTGTATAGATACACCTTAACAAAATAGTATTGCTGAAAAAAAAAAATAAACACCTCCTGGAGATAGCCCGAGCATTACTTTTTTCAACCAAAATAACAAAATATTTATGGGATGAAGCTATTTTAACTACTGCATATTTAATTAATAGAATGTCATCTAAAGTTCTATAATTTAAGACTTCATTCAATACATTTACAACATGTTTTCTTACTATTCGTCTTTCAGCTAATTTACCATCAAAAATATTTGATTGCACAACTTTTGTTCACAAACATAGGATAATCGGAAAACCTGAGCCAAGGCAAGAATATGTATCTTCGTGAGTTACTCCCCTACGCAAAAAGGTTATAAGTGTTATAATCTGATATAAAAAAAATTGTGACAATGGAAGTCACATTTTTTGAAACACAACCTTTATTTAAGAACATTCATCTTCAGGGGAGAATTCAAGGAAGATTCATTTACTAATTTTAATTATATATTTTTGTCAATGATATGTTTGAGTTTAAACCTAGTACCTCTGCACAAATAACAAATGGCCAAGGATCATTCTTTAGAACCCCTCTCATAATAAGTGATGTTTCTACTAAATTCAGGCCTTCATTTGACAATCAAGAATTTAGAAAACAAAATTGTGAAAAACCTAGTACAATGCCACAATATGATATGACGGGTAATAGATTAAAGGGGAACAAACTTGGAAGGGAATCGTCTACTTGAGAAAGAATCATCAGAAAGGGAAAGATGAATATCTCTACAGCATAGCTGTGATTCTGAACCGAGGGAGAATCTTCATCCTAATACTGATAATTCTCTTCCAAGGTTTGATAGTCAATCTGAGTCTACATACCAATAGCTCTTTGAAAAGGTCACAGATCTTGTACCAAACATCCTACATCAAAGTTTGTGTTATATTCAAATTTGTCATCATCTCTTGTCACTTTTTGTTCTCAATTATCCCATGTAGACATTCCTAAAAATGTACAGGAGGTTCTACAAGTTTCTACAAGTTCCAAAGTAGAAGGAAGCTATGTTTGAGGAGATGAGAGCTCTTGAGAAGAATAATACCTAGAAGATTGCTACACTACCGGCAGGAAAAACACCGTAGGATGTAAGTGGATTTTCACTGTAAAGTATAACTCAGATGGATCAGTGGAGAGATATAAGGCTAGATTAGTGGCCAAAGGGTTCACTCAAACCTACGGTGTTGATTACTCTGAGATATTTGCTCCCATTGCAAAACTAAATATGGTTGGAGTCCTTTTTATCTATTGCGGCTAATCTATACTAGCCTTTACTGTAATTAGACGTAAAAAATACCTTCCTCAATGGTGATTTAGAAGAGGGTTACATGGATAGTCAATCGGAGTTTGAGAAATTCGGCTCAAAGGTGTGTAAATTAAGAAAGTCTATGTACGATCTTAAGCAATCTCCGAGAGCTTGGTT
>JBAMIB010280133.1:0-11671 GCA_037177415.1 Kaempferia rotunda | reverse complement strand
AAAATAATTATAAAATATAAAATAATTAAAAAATATCAGAATATAAATTTGATTTATTATAATTTTTATAATTTTTTATAGAATTTTTAAATAAAATTTAAAACATTAAAATAATTTTAGAATATTGTTTAATAAAATTTATTATTATTATTATTTAATTTAAAATATATTTATATTTTATTGGGATAATTTAATTAGGGTTTATAATAGGCTCTTTGAAATGCCGCACATAAGAGAGTTGTTTTATTTATTTAAATTGAAATATTTTTTTAACCCTAACCTGCACGCGACGCACGCTGGTGCCGGTTTGGTGCCGGTCGGCGGGCGGAACGATACAGTTTCGCCCGTTTCGTGTCTCGGCACCGAAATCTCAATCCTTGCTGTACACACTACATTGGCATGCATGATGAGTGCGTTGTTGAGGTTAACTTTGCTGTTGTGCTGATGTGGGAGGGCATGAAAATGATCTCAGTGGTGCCGATAGGGGTGAAGGAGTCGACTCAGTGAACATTGATGATCTCAAGGATGCAGAGCACTAAAGCGTTGACATGGCTGACACTGAGGATCTCAAGGATGTAGAGCGCTAAGGAGTCGACATGATGGTGTGGGGTGTGGATGAAGGAGTCAACATGGAGGGTGACCTTGGCCAATAAGGGATTGAAGGCACCGCCAGTCTTGTGGGAGAGGAGGCTTCATATACACTAGATCTAGATTCCACACATCATCTCATTGGATAAACAATGGAAGGGTAGTACAGTGGATTGGAAATAATGTTTTATAGATTTTAACTCCATTTGTCAAAACACACAATTAAAGTACTACATGTTGTGCATCAGTACTATGGGTAGCTGTCTGAATATCCTCGAGTGTTGCATAGTTGTGAAAGGAGCGCGCCGTGCAACGCCTAGGCGCAATGCGCAATCAAGCGGGCCATTTGCCTAGGTAGTGTGACCTAGGTGCACTGCTTCAGTGTGCTTAAGCGCATGCCATTGAGAGGCAATAATCATGCATAAGGCGTGATTTTGCTTGCTCGATTGAAGCCCAACCCTTGTGGCGGTCACGAAGGCGTCATGCGAGCCCTGCTGCCAAGCGGACGCGTTGTCCGAGCCCCAATGTCGCAGTGGACGCATTGTTCGAGTATCGCGGCCATGGCGGAGGCATTGTGCGAATTGTGGTGGATGCGTAGTGCGAGCCCCGCGACTGCGACGGAGGCAATGTGCGAATTTTAGCGGGCGCGTAGTGCGAGCCTGCTGCAGAGTCTTCGTGCGAGTCTCCTGGCAGCGGCAAAGTCTTTGCGAGTTGTGGCGGACGCGTAGTGCAAGCCCGCTGTGGAGTCTTTGTGCGAGTCCCTCGGCAGCGGCAGAGTCTTCGCGCGAGCCCCACGGCTACGACGGAGTCTTTGCACATGCCCCACGGTTGTAGATGACTTGTCGCGCCCAACGACGGAGGCGGAGTCTTCGTGTGAGTTCTGCGGCCACGATAGAGTCTTCGTGCGAGTTCCACGGCCATGGAGGAAGCGTTGCGCGTGCCCAACCTTTACGAGGGAAGCTTCACACAAGCATCGTGACCTGTAACAAGCTTTTAATTCAATAAAACATAAATAAATAATTTCAATTAACTTCTAGCTATAGTAGAGATAATTTAAATAGGCTTATTTAAACTCTAATAAAATTGTCCCATTAAAATTATCCCATGCTTTTAATTAACATATTTCTGTGCATGATTTTATTAGTGAAATATTTTGATAGAAGTTTTTATATATGTTTGAATTGTTAAATTTATACCCAAAATGTCTTGCTTCGATAAGGTGTACGCCTCACTTTGCGTCTTAGGCCCCACAACACCTATGTGTGTTTTTTTGACCGCCTTGCACCTTAAATAACTATGGAGTGCTGACACAAACTATTTGTACACAAAGGAAGAGATGCGTTTTTGAGGAAAATAATCTCGCACATTTGTGATGTATACATGTGAATGACGTGAAATAATACCATTTGAAGGTTTTAAAATGTAAATATTGACATTGATTGTCAGCATCATTGACAATTGCAGCTAGTTTGGTTACACTTAAACATCAGCAAATTACTTCTAAACTACCTTCAAAATGATAAATACAGTTATAGACTGATTCCATTTTTCCCTCACTGAAGTGATTCCTGGAAACTCGTCCTGAAATCCTAATATATTCAAGTAGCATCTTTAAACCAAATAAAATGCCAATTGAAAGATATGTGCCTGATCCCTCTTATTTAACAGAGGAAGAATAGCAAAGTGGTTCAATCTGAAATCTTTGGGTGCAAATGGTCCTTTCTTATGTTTGTGGTATTCACTTTTATAACAAAAATGAACATGTACTGACATGAAGATGATTGAGAGGTGGTAGCAATACATAAAAGATAATAGATGAATGATAATCTTTCTCATACCTCATTTTAAAATATTTGCTTGATTTAGAAGGGCACAAAAATAAACACTTTCAATAACAGAACTGTTGTTTGATGATTAAAATTGAGGGAGATACTGGGAAAGTTGTCCTTATGGTAAGACTGATGTTCAGTTATTAGATAGATAGTAAGATGCAGAGTGATAATTTGCTTGTAGAGTTTATGGAACTAGATGTTTAAATATCATCCAACTGCTTAAGTCTGCTTTGCTGAAATGTTGCAGAGTGCTAAATAATTAGTTTTTGATGCCCCATATCTGCATACTAGTTGTTCAATTAAATTCTTATTTGCATAGGTTTGTTTCCTTCAGTTACCAAATGTGAGGATGCTACATGTATTTTGCAGTGTGGTTCTGTCGCAGAAACAGTTGCATATGATGTTGTTCTGGAAGTTGCAATGAAAGCCCAACATTTCCAGCAAAGGAGCTTACTGTTGCATGGATCATGGAAATGGTTACTGACCGAATTTGCCTCCTACTATGGGGTTTCCGATTCTTACACAAAATTAAGGTACTGAATAGAAAGTTCATGTAGAAAAATCTTGCATGTCAACTTCATATTATTTGTGAATTGTTTCATGTAGGATTATTGTCATGAATTTTGTAATGGCCGAAGGCATTATTATGATTTAGAATTCCATGTTTGGGTTGTTTTACAGCAAACTGTGCTTTACCTGGATTGTATTTTGTCAGGTACCTTTCTTATGTAATGGATGTAGCAACCCCGACAGCTGACTGCCTCACTTTGGTTCATGATCTGCTGCTACCTGTAATTTTGAAGCGCCGCAATAAGAACTCACTAAGTCATCAAGAGGTCCTTTATTTTGATAGTGTTTTTTTTTTGGTCTGAAGATTACATTTTTTCTTATTACAGCATTTCTAATTCCATTGTGGGAACTTTTCCTTCAGAAAAGGGGAAATACCAAATGCAGAATGATTTATGTTCTATCTTGTTAAAGAAAACTCCAACCTGATACAGATACAGTAAACACTTTTTGTATTTTGTGTTTAGCAAACACATACATGTTCTAAGAATTGTTTGGTAAATTCTCTTCGGAATGAAAGTTTCAACATGGAATCTTATTCTATTTCTCCAAAAATAATAATAGGAATGTTATGCTATGGCTTTCACATCACTTTTATCAATTGAAGCAGAATTAATTCATATCCAATTTTGTTTTCAACCCAAAGTCTCTGAGCTAAAAAGGCGCAGGATGTACTTGCCAGATATTATGCATTCCTGAATGGGATATTATTTTACTTAAAAGTAGGGTCTTGTGGCAATGCTTGCTGTGTAGGATAGGCATGTTTTTCTTTTCCTTGTTTTTCTGATCAGTGGTTTTCTGAGCAATTGATAATTGCCATTTATGTTTCCTGACTTGACTATCTTTGGACTGTCAGAATCGTATACTAGGTGAAATTGAGGACCAAATTGAGCAAATTCTTGCCATTGTATTTGAGAATTACAAGTCCCTTGATGAATCCTTAACATCTGGAATGTCAGAAGTTTTTCGACATGCCACTGGATCTCCTGCACCTGCATTGATACCTGCAATGAAGCTATTCACTCTTCTTCATGATATCCTGACTCCAGAGGCTCAGCTTAAGTTATGCGGTTATTTTCAGGTTTGTCAAATAGATTTCCAGTTGATACTACAGTTATATTACTTATCATGATATCATATTGTTATTTCTAGACTGCTGTTAAGAAGCGCTCAAGAAGACACTTGCTCGAAACTGATGAATATTTAGCAAACAACAGTGAAACAAATAGGATGGATGTTGTTGGTTTTGCTAATGCTTACCAGAAAATGAGGACACTATGCTTCAATATACAGAGTGAAATTTTTACTGATATTGAAATCCATAAACAGCATGTGCTTCCAAGGTGCTTTTCCTTTCTTTTACTCATATTTGGCAAAATTTTAGATGATCTTGTAGTTTAACATACAACACCCACTATAGATCATGTAAGACACTTGTAACAGAAATTCACTCGTGTCTTTTTTTTTTGGTCAAAAGAAAGGCCCTCAGACCTATATTTTTTAAATATCAAATGATTACATGTCTCTTCTCACTTCCCCTTCCTATTAAAAATTGTCTCCACTCTGGTTTCAGCTCCTGGACTTTTTTGTATCCCTGCATTTTGCACTCTTTGCTTCCTTAGCCAACCAATGTGCATTTTGCCTTCTATTCTGTCAGTCTCAGCCCTCACTTTGATTGCTCTCATTTCCTCACCTTCTTCGATCCTATAAATGCCCATCTCTGCTGTGAAGGTTAACTTGAGGAAATTCAAATTCAGCACCCCTGCAGTTAGTGGATCAGGTACTGCATCAACTTTCAGTTTCCAGCTATGCTCGTGTTTAGTATTTCACTCATTGTTCACCATTTCCACCTTTGTATCATAACCATGTATCTTGCCAATATCCCAGTGCCATTCTGCTTATGTGATTGCATGGATGGTTCAGATCTTGAAAGTTATTCTCTAGATCTCTCTTGTTTCTCTGTACCAAAAATTTCAGCTTGTTGTTCCAAACAGAGTACTTCATTCCACCAGCAGAATTCTTTCTCCTTTCCTGGATGTTTTTCTCTATTTACTCCTTAATGCTCTCCTAAAATAATTCTTCCTGTTGTCTCACAGTAGTTCGATCCATATTGTCCTTAACAGTCACTTTTTCCATGCGTTATGATTTCCTCCAGCTCAGGGCACCTTGGATAGGTTGCCTAGATGCTTGTGTATTTCCTACATCTTTCAGAATTGTCAAGTAAACCTTTGTTTCATCACTTTCCCTAGGAAGTCATATTCCTTTTAGCCCTTCCTATCTCCACATTTTCTTCTGGATCTTCTCTTCCCCTCTTGGTTGTTTCCTTTCAACTAAGTAAAAGTTTATGCTTCTTGTGTGCTGTATCTTCTTTTTGACGAGTAGATTCGTAACTCATATCCTCCTGTTCAGGGCCATTCCTAATTTTGTCTGCTGCAATCTCTGTAAGAACCTTGGTAGCACAGCCTGAAACACCTCCCATTACTATGTCCATCATCATTCACTAAATCCCCTACATTCCATTCATCTTGCTCGTCAGCTATTCTGCAATATCCTCCAGTGTCCCTGCTCTATTTAGCCAGAAGTCCTTCCAAAATCTCTCTTCATTCAATTCCCATGCTCCATACATATCCACTTCCTAAGCTTCCCCAGATTTGGAATTTTGCCTCATTCATCAAACTGAGTTTTATACTCGTGTTTGTTTTGTCAATATCTGTTTCACATACAAACTCAACTGGCTACTGAGGTTTCTTCTCCAGTATAAATACTTAAAATTATCAAGTTCAACCAAGCTACTAGGAATAAAGAGAGAACTGGTTTCTTTTTATTGATTTTTGAACACAAATGAGGAGCTCTTGACGAATTCCTTTTGGTTTTATGAAATAAGTACCAAGAAAATGGAATTTGAGAAAGTCTCATGAAATTCTAGTATGTATCCATCAAAACAGTAAAAAAGTTGTTTACTTGCAGGAAATGTTAACATTTCAGGCAATCAAACATGATATTAGTGTAAGCTTGAGTGTTACCAAATTTTTATTTGAGTCATAGTGTTCTTTCTTTCTGCTATGCTTTGACTGGGCTATCATAACCCCCAAAACTCAACTTGTTTGTGCACAACTCTATTTATATAAATTCAAGAGAGAGGATCAAGTAAATGAATAATTAGAAAATAAAATAAGAGACAGGATATTTCTTTTAAAATTTAACTGTTGTACAGTCATTTCAAAGACTATGCTAATATGAACTTATCCTATTCGTATATTTGTGATCTCACAAGACATCTGAATAGTTTAACAGTTCAAAAGTTATAATATTTAAGGGCAATTAATAGCATTCAGAAGATTTTCTAACTCACATTCCTGTAATGAATGCCTCTTGATATTATGCTTGTAGGATCTTTGCTCTTCTGTTGCTTTTCTTTACATTGATGTTGATACTTTACTCCTTATTGCAGCTTTCTAGATCTACCAAATCTATCTGCATCGATTTATAATGTCGAGCTCTCTAGTAGATTGCGGTCATTCCTTGTTGCATGCCCACCTAGCAGCCCTTCACAACCTGTGGCAGATCTTGTAATTGCTACTGCAGATTTCCAGAAAAATTTAACAAGCTGGAATATCTGGTAAATAGTATCGAGTTGTTTTTTACTTTCTTCCTTTTTGTTTACCTTTTAATTATTTCTTGTTTTGTTCCACTTAGTCCTGTCAAAGGAGGTGTTGATGCAAAGGAGTTATTCCACTTGTATATTATCTTGTGGATTCAGGATAAGCGCCTTGCATTACTTGAGTCCTGCAAATTAGATAAGGTGCCAAGTACATTTGAAGCTTCTATCACATTTTCTATCTTTAGTTCTTTCTTGCTCCTAAAGCATTGATTTCTTCCTTGTTAAAGAAATTATGAGATGTCGATCTTAAATTTCATTTGCATCATGCATTGTGTTACTTGTGCTTTTGATTATTTGTAGAGCACATATCAACAAAAACACAACATGCTCACAGTTACTTGGTGGATAATTCTTAGTATGCCGGTACTTGTTGTCTAATGCCTATATATCTAAACTGGTTGTGCTACATGAAAAAAATCTTACATTAGTAATTCTTAACAATGATTTATTCGGTTTGCTTCATATTCCAATTGACTGAAACTAGTAAGAATATTAGGTTTAATTTGTATTGTGTAGTGGGTTTAATCCAACATTAGTACTTTGGTTAAAGACCACAAGGACCACACATTTGGGAAGTTAGTGCGAGTAACTACACAACACTGTAGAAGAAAGAAAGGTTAAAGATTCACTCTTTTCTGTTTGATTCCAGATTTTGTTTCTTTTCCAAATGTTCTAAAGATCCGTGTGGGTTTAGTTGATCATTAGTTTTAATTTATGTTTTTGAGGAGGTAGAACTGCAAAAATTTGTCATTAAAATACGTCCATAGAGAAGTCCCAAGAAGAGTTTGGCCTCTCTTAAATTGTGAGACTCATATCCCATACCAGTACCCATGTTGTGTAGACATGAGTATGGGAGTACAAATGGAAGAGTCTAACTATCAGAGACATAATGCGGATGTGAGTTTGTCAAAATCCTCCATAACAGATAATAAGAAGATTTTTGAGAGTAAATAGATAATCAAGTGTGTTCCACTAGACCATTCATGAAAGTCGAATGGTTCTAACAGGAGAACAGCCAAAGAGTGGTGATTTTTGAAGTGTCCCATTTGTTAAGTGGGAAGAATTCCAAGAAAGATTGATGTTAGACCTTGAAGTTTGGTAGATGATAAGAAAATAAAGGAATGCATGTCCGTCTTCAACAGATAAGTTATAAATGGATTTGAGAGAAATTAAATCATCAAGGGTGATTCTCTATTTCTCTGATCCTGTCCTAACAATAAAATGGTTTAAAGGATTAGCAAAATAGAGTAAGAGGAGATTTTAATCATCCATGGAGTTAGTAACCGTGGGATATGTCATGACTCTGCAGTAGCAGGGAAGAATTTCCAAAAAGGTCAATGTTTGATCTTTTAAAGGGAATGTTGGTACGTGTTAGGCGAGGAAAGGTAAAGTTTTGATTGTCATTGAACCATTTGTTGTGTTGGAAGCTTTAAGGGCGTCAAAACTTTTAAGGGTGGCAAAACTTTAAGGAGAGGAAAGGTAAATTCTGCATGAATGCCATACCGATGTGAAATTTGGCAAAACTCTCAAAAGGGGGTGGTAAGTTTATGGGTGTCATCAAGAGTTTGATGCTATGCCATGTGAGTGAATTATGATCTTGCTCACCTGGGAGAGATTGAATCATTCACATCCAGCATATCTTCTAGTAGTTTCTTTTTTCCCACAGAATCCTTGTTGCGTTAATGTTGATTTTTGGTACACATCAAAGTTGGTTGGGTGACTGATAGTGTATGTATAGTGTAAAGTTTCCTTACATGTAAATCTAACTTAGACTTGCTCATGGAAACCAAAGGGAAGACATTGTAAACTGAAATTGGGAGAATTTGCACCTACCCTATCAAAGTAGTGCAGTTGGCATAGTGATGATTATTCCAACTTGACTTTACAACTCGGTACTCCATAGGATGATACTACCTGCAACATATCCTGTGCTTTACTGAATAGGTAGACCCAATCATATGTATTTGTCCTGGAATGAAATTTAATCATGTTTTTATTGGTGTCAACTGAAACACTGTTTTCTGTGGCTCACAAATTAATGTCTGCTATATACACTTTCTAATATAAATGAGGAAGTGTTGTCATTTGTTGAGTCAGAATTATATTGATCCTGCAGATTCCCACAACTGTGTAGCTTAAAAATTTGTTGACTTGTTCATTACCAGGTGAAATGGTCTGGTGTTCGCACACAGCATATGACCACTCCTTTTGTGGATGACATGTATGACCGATTGAAAGACACACTGATTGAGTATGATGTTATTATCTGCCGCTGGCCAGAGTATACTTTTGTTCTTGAAAATGTAGGTTTCAACGATGTTTCAATTTTTAACATCATGTCAATCTGAATTACTATGAGTTTGAAATTCAATTATGTTGAGCTCTTACTTCCTTCTCTCTACAATTACAAAGGCTATTGCAGATATTGAGAAGGCAGTAATTGAAGCACTGGAAAAGCAGTATGCAAATGCCTTGGCTCCATTGAAGGACAGTTTGACACCAAAGAAATTTGGCCTGAAATATGTTCAAAAATTTGCTAAAAGAAATTCAGGCCTCCCATATGCTGTCCCTGATGATGTAAGTTCTCCTGAGATGCTTCAAAATTTCCTTAAAAGTTTCTGATTTATAGAATGATTGCTTATACATTACACTACAGTTGGGGATTCTGTTAAATACAATGAAAAGACTACTTGAAGTCTTGCGACCCAAAATAGAAATGCAGTTGAAATCTTGGGGTTCTTGTATACCTGATGGTGGGAATGCAGTGCCTGGTGAACAGCTTAGTGAAGTAACTGTGACATTGAGAGCCAAATTTAGAAATTTTCTGCAGGCAGTGGTAGAAAAGCTTGTGGAGAATGTAAGTTCTATTGCCTTTTTTTGCCTTTTTTGCCTTTTTTTTTAATCTATATCCCATTTTTCATGAACTATTGCAAGTTGTTGGTAATTGTAAATTTGTATGATATCATGTTAGCACATTATTTAAAATTTGACATTGCTAAAAAATTGATGCTTGGAAGCACTTGGTAAAGTTTATGGGGCTGGAGAGTTGATCAACTATGTAAGGTAGAACATCTGTGAAAGTGTTTCCATACACCCATAACACTTATCTCCGACAGAGAGATCCATTTCTTTGACCGTGGTAATTTTAGTTTGTGATTAATGGAATCAATAGTTTCCCCTCTTGGTGAAATCTAGGAATTCTATTTCTTTATAAAAACAAATTGGTAAGGCAGAACATCTTGGTGAAATCTAGGAATTCTATTTCTTTATAAAAAAATTTGGTTGTCTTTCTGACCATTATCATTGCCTTTTGTTCTCGTATTCTGAAACAAAGAGCCTTGTCTCTGTTTATGTTTCTTATTTGGTATGTCCAGACTCGAGTGCAAAGCACCACAAAACTCAAGAAGATCATTCAAGACTCCAAAGATGCTGCAATGGAATCAGATATCCGTAGTAGAATGCAACCATTGAGGGATCTTCTGATTCAAACTATTAATGAGCTCCACAAAGTACTTGAGGTGCAAGTTTTTGTAGCAGTGTGCCGAGGCTTTTGGGATAGGATGGGCCAGGTAAGACTTCATGAAACCCATTTGTTTGGGGATGCCTATTGATTGGTAATTGTATATATGCTGTCTCTGGCACACAGGATGTTCTCAAATTCCTGGAGAACCGAAAGGAAAATAGGCCATTGTATAAAGGTGCACGAGTAACGATTGCAGTGAGTAACATGGTTCCAAATTTTAACTTCATAATTAGCATTGAATTTTCTTCAATTTTTAGCATAATGGTTTGGTTGTGCAGGTTCTGGGTGATACGTTTGCATCTCAGATGCAACAATTACTTGGCAATGTTCTTCAAGAGAAGGATTTGGAGCCTCCCAGATCCATTATGGAGGTGCGATCAGTGCTTTGTAAGGATGCGGCACTTCACAAGGATTCAAATTTTTACTATTAGGACTAGGCTGTATATATCTGGCAAGCATTGAGAAAAAAAGAGAACAACTTCTTGAAGTATTCTCAACACAATGTCAGTTGAAGAGCTCTGAGTTACAAGTAATTGCTTCAAGATCTTTCAGTTTTGAATACTTTGTACATGCACAAGGACATCAAGAAAGTTTGAAGAAATATAAACGGTGAACAGCTTCAAATCCGGCACCAAGTTCCTTAGAGAGACGAAAAGAAATGAAGAGATTTTGTATCTTGTATCAGTAGGCAGTTAGGTCACTTGCAGTTTTCTAATTCTCTTAACAGTTTTAGGATCTGCTTGAGTATTCCATCATATGCTTAACAGTAATTAAAGTACATATCGTCTGTTTACTCTGTATCCAATTGGCCAAAAGAAGAAAGTAGTGTCCATATTTTGTTGTGTTCTGAACTCATTTTTGTTCTTTTCAAGATTCCAACAATTGTTGAAACTAAGCCAGTGAAGAAAATATGGTTCAACCTATGAACATTTTGTACTTGTAATGAATGCATTATTTTGCATATAAAAAAGGTTCCTCTTCTAAGTCTTATTGATGTATTATTTTTAGGGCTATAAATAAACCGAATGTTCATGAATAACCTTGGTGTTTAGTTTGGAAAGAGTATGTTCATTTAATAGATATAAAATTAATTAAATAAATAAGCTTGTGTTGGTGCAAGAAGCATCATATGATCGAATTTAAGTTTTAATGTTGGCGGAGTCAAGTTAAGTCTTGTGGTATTCTAAAATGTTGATTAAGCTTGTAGGAAAGTCTTAGTTGATGCTAGGCAAGAGAAGTCATAGTTGAGCTTAGACAAGGAAAGTCTAGTTGAGACTAGGCATGAAAGTGTTGGTCGGAGGGATTAGGCAAGGAAGTCCTAATCGGAGGGACTAGCTAAGGATTTCATAGTCGGAGGGATTAGGTAGGAAGATGTGGCAAATCGAGGAAATCGGACGGGAAACCTTGTGGGTTGAGAACACCAGGCAAAAAACCCTGAGGTTGAGGACACTAGGCGGAAGTCTAGATGGGGTCGAGCACTGAGGTCTAGTGGAAAATTCC
>JBAMIB010280029.1:0-11672 GCA_037177415.1 Kaempferia rotunda | reverse complement strand
GATGTAACTCCTTTGATTAGATCTGTTGCTGCAAATTCAATCGAAGAAACCCTCTTAAAGGTCAAGAACAGCATAAATCTGGACTTCAAATTCAGATTTGTCCCAACATTCAAACTCGATCGGAAAACAATTGGATGGTCGTCGTCTATCACCGGAGAACCCTGATATAGCCTAAAACTGATGTGTCACGATGAGTTACACAAATTAATAATACTGAACCCCTTAACCTAAATACAGAATAGTGTAGAATAGGGGCCCAGGTCAATCTCTCACAAGGAACTAGTAGTGGATGTTTTAATTAGATCTAGAAATTTTTTTTGGTATTTTGTGATATAAAATGAAATTTTGGGGTTTTCTCTAATAAATCTAAAACATGAAATTAAATCTTACACTAAAACAACATGAACCGAAACCCTAATCTAAACTAAACTATCAAAGCATGAAACCCTTAAGCTAAGCTAGCTAGAATTCAACAACAAATTAAACCTAGCTTAAACTAAATCCAACAAACATGAAATCCTAATCTAAGCATGCAATTGAAAGACATAAAACAATTCTAACAGATTTAAAACTTGAAAATAATGAATGTGCCAAAAATAAGAATTCTAACAGGATTTAAAACTAGATTCAACTAACAAGAACAAGCTATACCAAAAACTCAATTGCATTAAAACTATAGTCATTGAACTACATCTATTCATCTAGCATTCAGATTTGCATCAAAGTACAAACTAACCCTAATCCGAAACTGTGAAACAAAATTGACAGAACTAAATGAACAAAAAAAATAGAGAATGAAATTAACAAACTAGCTAGATCTCATCAAGGAAACTTAAACTACTTTCAATGGGAATGCATCAACAAAATTAGACAACTACCATCTGTTCTAAGAGCTGTAGCATTCGGAAATGAAAGCAAGAGTAGATCTAAGCCCTAAACATCATCAAGAACAGAAATAAAAGCTAACTAATCAATCAACATCCAGATTTAGGCTTAAATCCACTCCTTCACGCCATCACACGTGAATTGCCACCAAGACCTCTTAGAAAACACATCGGAACTCCTTCCTCATCTTCAACGCAGCTCCAGTATAATCAAATTCGAAGAAGACCTCTTCAAAGAATCAATTCTGCCGAAACCTTCTCCTTCACTGAAGAACACTACCGGAAACAAAGACCTCTTCGTTTGAGCTGGTGAAATTTGTTAAATACTACCTTGAGGTTGTCGTGAACAAATATTGACCTCTATCGATGCTCACAGGCGCTGGAATTCTAGATGAAACGTAGAACTCTATGGCCAATAGAGGATTTCTGCCGCAAGCCAATGCTGGCTAAATTCTTCACCTTCCGATCGCGTCCAGCTGAGAAGAAGATCATCGGAGAAGAGGAAGATCGTTGCCGATGAAGAGGAAACAAGATCAGATATGGAGATTGAAGGGGGCGTGCGTCCGCGAGCTCGAAATCGTAAGGAGTCACGGTGAACAGTGCGCAGCCGAGAAACAAGAATCACGAGTGAATTGTTATACCCAGTTTTATAAACTGGGTTTATTTTAAAATCAAGCATGTTCACCTCTGGTTTAGGGCCGGTTCACCTTCAATTTGGATCTGGTTCAATGAAATTAGGCTCTGGTTCAAGGGAATTAGGGTTGGGGATGATGTGGTTGAGCTTGAGTCAGATTATTGGGTCCAATTTAGGGGTCGGTCCAAGCCAATTCAAGCTCAATTCCTCCTTACATCAATGAAATGAACCAAATTGACCCAAATCTTGACTCGGTTGACTTGGTTTGACTCGAGCCAACTTGTGTCATGTCCCTACAAAGACAAATTCAAATAATCAGTAATTAATCATGCCAAAATAAGGAGAATTCCAATTAGGTCCAAATAAATCTTCAAATCACTAATAAGACCTAATCTATATGTATCCAAGCAAAGTTAACTCACAAATCAACCCAAAAATCAACCAAAAATATGCTCAATAAGTGAATTATCAATGGCCAAGATGGCTAAGGCTAAGAGCTCAACGGGAGCTCAAAGGTTTGTTGTGAGTCACCTAGGAAGGTGGATAAGGTTAAAGTGAGCCTTTGGGATGTTGGGTCACCTAGGGAGGTGGCTAAGGTGGTCAAGGCTAAGGTTAGCCTTTAGAACTGATTCGAGTAAGGGTGATTGTGTGCCCAATGGTTTGGAGATGAGGTTGTATCTCAAACCTAGTGTATTGACACAATTGAGTGATATTCATGCATGAAAATGTGATTTGGTATCACATTGCATGAAAATTAGTTTTTGATGTGTAGATGTCATATAAACCAATGCTAGGGATGCATTGTGTGTTAGTATGGACAGACACATCATAAGAAGACCAAAACAAGGACTTTGGGTCAAAGTTTCATTGAAACTTTAAGCTAGTTTTGGAGTTTGTGTCAATCTTGGGATTGGTGATAGATACATTTTGATATATATTTTTTCCAAGTAGACATGGGTAAAATAGACCTCTACATAAAATTTAGAGATTTTTGGAGATCTATGAAATTTTATATGTATTTCTGAAAGTGGGTTAGAAATACTAAATTGGGTTGAATTAGGGTGCCAGTTGACTGGTGCAGTTACTAGTTGATTGGTGGCATTGTTAATCAAGCACATAATGCTTTTGTGTGTTGAATTCGATGGGAGCAGTTGACTGACACAGGTAGCAGTCGACTGATATAGTCTAAACACCGTTTTCCAGCACTTGTAGTGACCAAAAGGGGAAGATACATGTATCTAATCTTATGGGGGATTTGTACATGATGATCTATGGTCATTAGAGGATTAGAAATCAATAATTGAGATATTTTTAAAGTTCTTTTTAATGAATGGAAAATGGAGAGAAATTTAGGTTTAACTTAAAAACCTAAATGCCTTGGCATGAAATTCCTAGCTCAAGAAGGAGCTTAGGTGTAGGGGAGCCTAGGATTTGGTCCCATTGCATATGTATGGATAAATTGCATATCTATGTTGCATGTTTATATTATTGTTATGTTTCCCTAACATAAATTGGTTGTCAAACATCAAAAAGGGGGAGATTATTAAAGCAATCATTGTGACCTAAGGTTTTGATGTTTAGGCAAAGTTTAAGTTAGAATTTGCATTGTGTACTGATATGCGCTGTGGAATATGCAGGTGTACAGATGCAAATGATGAAAACCCAAGTGGAGGCATTGACTGTGTAAGTTCAAGTGTGTAGGCTTGGCAACGTAAGTTCAAGTGTGGCTTGGTAAGTGAAGTCTAGGAGCATGACTCATGGCAAGAATGTTGACTCAGCTTGACAACTTCGGGTCCGGTGAAGGATGAAACATTCAAGAGACCGTGGTTAAGGCAGCAAGGACAAGGCCGATGCAAGTGCACTTCGAGGTATACACGAAGGATGACATGGAGACGAATCGTGGGCTTGTATACATCCTAGGGACGATAATCAAAGGAAGAAGGCTTGAAGACAAGAGGTCAAGGCTGCAAAGAAGAGTCGATTGAGTCGTGAGGACGAGTATAAAAGTGAACTGTACTCGGGTCAGTCGACTGGTGAGTGTATCAGTCAACTGGGGCAGTCGACTCTGTTCACTCAACCCAAGTGAAGCAGTCAACTGGTAAAGTTAGCAATCGACTGGTACATAGTCGTTGAGGTGTAACGGCTAAAACTCCACGTGGGACCAGTCGACTGCTATACTTAGTAATCGATTGGTAACGAGAATATTAGCTATGTTGTTCAGTTGATTGCTTATATAACCAAGGCTTGAGAGCTTTGTTATGATTGACAAGATTAGAGGTGGTTAACCCTAATCAGTAGTCTTCTAGCCTAAGAACATCCAAGAGCTTGGTCGAGGTTATAGAGAGATTTCTCCACCGCCAAGGAGGTTGTGCTAGCTGGTGTTGTCAGGGATTGATCCACTGAAGGATCAAGGAGTTGTCCACCTTACGGACACGTCGTGGAGTAAGAGCAAGTAATCTCTGAACCACATAAAGACAATGTGTTAGTGGTTTGATCTTTTCATTCTTGTCTTAGTGTAAATTCCTACTTGTTTTGTATATTCTACTTACGCACTAACACATAGGAACTAGCTAATCCAAAGACGATCTGATCCCCAACATGCTCAACATTGAGCATACATCCATTATAATGAAGATTTTTAATCTTCCATTGTCTCCTTAATGTTTTTAAAAAAAATCACGTCTTTATGAATAATCTCCCCCTTAAAACATACTCCAACTGTTGGAGCAATCGTGACGCCCTAGATTTTGATGTTTGGGTAAAAGTTTAAGTTAGGTTTATTGTTGTATCTAATATGCATTGTGAGTATGCAGGAGATGGGTACAGCAAGTGAAGTCCAAGTGTGATCTTGGCAAAGGAGGAAGCTCAGGTAGAGTATTGGCTGTGTAAGTCCAAGTATATAGTCTTGGCAACGTAAGTCCAATCATAGACTTGACATGTGTCTTGATTGTGTAAGTTCAAGTGTGTAGTCTTGGCAGCGTAAGTCTAATTGTGTAAAGTCCAGAAGTGTGGTTCTGGCAGTGAAAGATCCGACAACAATGACCGAGGCCGATGGAAGCATCTAGAAGGTAAGACGCGAAGGATGGGGAGGCATCCGAGGGACGCAAGGGTGATGGAAGATGGCTAGAAGGCTAGGTCTAGTTTGGTCGGACGAGGACGAGTGCTGAAGGAATGTACTCGGGGTGAAAACCCTAATGTTAGAGTGTACTAGTCGCCTGGTACTATGACCAGGCAATTGATGGCAAGTTCAGAAACACACAGAAAGATTGGTCGAGTGACCAATCAGGTGAGCAGTCACCTAGACCAGACGACTACTCATGGGAGCAGGTGACTGCTCAACTAGCCGTTGGCGTCGTTTGAGCTGTCTGAACTAGCTGTTGTGAGTGGACCAGTCGCCTGATCCTTGGAGTAGGCGACTGGTGTCGGGCTGAATGTGTTCAGCTGGTTCTATATAAACTAAGCTTGTGTGCTTGGTTTGAGTTGACGAAATTTGAAGTGGTTAACCCCGGATTAGTAGTCTAGCTTATGAGTGTGATTCCGAGAGGTCTCGGAGGTTTGTGGTGAGGTTTCTCCACTCACAAGGAGCGACAAGAGATAGCCGGAGCTTCCGGGGAGTAATTCACTTACGAATAGGGACCATCCACCTTACGGACAGCCGTGGAGTAGGAGCTTTATCTCCGAACCACGTAAATAGGGTTTGTTCTTTCTTTAATTAGTTTGCTTCTTTTGTTTTCCGTTGCGTGAACTAACGGTGTATGAAGACGATCACTCTAGCCGGGACGAATCGGTCATAACACCAACTTCTATCATTGCACCAACAATTTGGAGTTCCTAAACCTTTAGGAATTTCCAAAAATCTAAGTTATGAGGTTAGAGATTCAATCTTGAATCTCCTCAATTTTTCAAAATTTTCCTTTTAACTTTCCTTTTTCATTTTCACCAAGAAAATCACCTTTGAATGCTTACCATGCATATCAGAGGGTTAGGAATAGTTAAGGTATTTAGGAGTGAGTTTAAATCGATTGAAATAACCTATTTCAGCCAAAAATATAGTCATTAGTCGATTGATGCTTTGAATCAATTGATAGAGCATCAATCAACTGCTTCTCTAAAAAACTATATTTTAATTTTCAGACTGATTTTAAAAAATGTATTTTTTGAAAAATCACAAAATTTTGTATACACATTACTTATGTCAAATGTTATCAGGGAAAAATAGTTTTGTATGAAAATATATCTTATTTTTAAAGAATGATACAAAATTAGAAACCATTAAAAACTTCAATATTCCATTCTAACTTTATATCTAACTAAACAATGATGATTCTTATCAACAAATATACTTCAACAAGGTTTTCTAAAATACTTTTGAAATAATTTTCAAATACAATTTCTAACCAATATTTTTAGGTTAAATGCACATGATTTATACATTAGATTTCCCCATTATTGGACTTCACATAATCATTTATTTTGATAAAATTAAAACTTAAATAAATGCACTAAATTAATATCTTGAGTCTTGTTCATCCTTCTAACATCTTACTTGTACCTAATATGTCTCAATACAAATAAAAATCAACTTATGATTTTTGTAAGATGTAAAATGAGCTTTTCTTAAATTAAGGGATCATTCATCTCTAACTAGGAATTTTTTAACTTTGATCATTCTATCTAGAATGTCAATTATTATCATTGTTCTTAATTACAAGGAATTTAAAATTAATTCATGAGAATGATGATGACAAACATTAAATGAGTATTTTTCAAAAGAAAAACTATCATAGCTAAATGATACATATATGACATGATATATGACATTTTTTATAAACATATGAATATAAAAACAATGATGTCATGACATATGATAGGAAACACAATCATGACATTTTTAGTATAAAGGAAATACTTATATCATCTATCTAAATATCACTAACTAATCGCTAAATTTAAAAGTAAACTTAATTTTGCCCCTTTTCGCCCTAGAAAATGCCAGAATATCAACTTGACATTTCTTTAGATCTATCCTTTTTGTGCCAATTTATTTAAGTTCAAATCTTCAAATTTTATTGGTATATTCTTACTCTTTCAAGCATAATGATCTAAACATTCATTTTCAAGGTGTAATAATACCTTGAAAATGCCCTAAAGTATCAACTTCAACAAGGTTAGGTTAGCTACCCTTCCAATTAGAGTTGATACACTCTAACCCCATCTAGTGTATAGAGAAAATACTCTTAGGATTCTAAAACCTATTGGTGCTCCTTGGGTATTCTAGGTATTCGCTAGGGATAACTTCTCTTAATATCTTCTTAATGACCTTCCTAGGCTTCTTAAAAGCCTTGGTCGCACTTGTCATCTCAATGTCAACTTTAGGGATAGCCTTCCTTATAATCTTAGCTTGACTCCTAGACCTAGGGTTAGTTTCATAACTATATGGAACTCTATTGTAAGAGACCATATCTTCTATGGACTTAAGTTTGTACCCCAAATCCTTCTTACCTTTGGATGACTCTAGCTTTCCTAAACCTAGGTTTTGTTGGAGCAATCTAGGTACCTATGTTTTGATGTTTGGGAAAAGGTTTAAGTTAGGTTATTATTATATTTGATATGCATTGTGAGTGTGCAGGATACATGCACAATAAGTGAAATCTAAGTAGAGTCTTGGTGGTGTAAGTCTAAGGGGGAGTCTTGGCGGAGTAAGCCCAAGTGTGACTCGCAATGGAAGACTCAACAACCAGGACCGAGGCCAATGGAAGCTCTTGAAGGCAAGTCGTGAAGAATGAGGAGCATCCGAGGGACGCAAGACTGATGGAGAAGGCTAAAAGCCTAGGTCTAGGTTGGTTGGGCGAGGATGAGTGCCGAGAGATTATACTCGGGGTTGAAACCCTAGTGTAGGGTACCAATCAACTGATGGTTGTATCAGTCGACTATAAATGAATGGAATATTTTTGTTCGCCCAACTCATAGAAGGTAGTCGACTGGGTAGTCGACTGATGTATGTGGAACAGTTAAATGTCCATAGGGGTAGTCGACTGGTATCGTGTTGTTGGCATGTAATAGTTAAATTCTAGGGAGGACAGTCGACTGGTGATGAGAAACACATTTGGATGTTTCCACCCGAGATCTATTTAAGAGAGCTCAGAAACCTTGAGCAAGGTTGAAGAAATAAGCTTGGTTAAAGTCTATTAGTAGTCTCCAAATCATAAGTACGTTCTGTGTGCATCCGAGAGGATTCAGAAGGGTTGTGACGAGGTTTCTCCACCCACAAGGAGTTACGAGAGTTAGCTGGAGGTTATCTGGAGAGTCATCCACTGACGAATCAAGATTATCCACCTTATGAATAGTCATGGAGTAGGAGTGTCATCTCTGAATCATGCTACATTGATTTGTGTCTTAGTTTAGCTTTCTAGTTATTTTATTTTGTGTTTCGCTGTGCTAACAATATAGGAGAGTGAACAAAGTGGGTGACTGACTATTCACCCCCTCTAGCTGGTGTAAGGGTCATAATAAGTGGTATTAGAGCTAGGTCGCTCATCGCCGGACTCACTGCCGGAAGGAGCATAATTAGAGGTGTTTTGGAGGAGGAAGATGGAGTCAGAAGGTCCTTTAGGATATGACACGATGATTCCACCTCCATATGAGTCTAAGACTTTGATTATTGGAGGTCGCACTTGGAGACATGGTTCCAAATGGAGTGAGACCATTGGATGATGTTGGAAGACCCCTTCAAAGCTCCAACGGATAAGAAGGGGAAGTGTCTCCGACATTAGTATTGGATCGAGGAGCAAAGGAAGCAATCAGAGGTGGATAAAGAGGTAATAAGGACTTTGGTTAATTTATTACCTTATAATATGTTGTCAAGTGTAGGTGAATATAAGAACGCAAATGACCTATGGAAGAAGGTGATTACGCTTCTAGAGAAGCCTACACAAGGTCGAGTGGAGGAGCACAAGGAGACAGACTCAATGACCCAAGAGAAGGTGAAGGACCAATTGGGTGTTGGAAATAGTGGAGTCGTCTGTTGGATCAATCTAGGTTCCATAGGTTTTGATGTTTAGGCAAATGTTTAAGTTAGATTATTATTGTATTTGATATGCATTGTGAGTATGCAAGATACAGGTACAATATGTGAAGTCCAGGTAGAGGTTTGACGGCATAAGTCCAAGGAGGAGCCTTGGCGGTGTAAGCCCAAGTCGGACTTGGCAAAGGAAGACCAACAACAAGGACCGGGGCTGACAGAAGCATCTAGAAGGTAAGACGCGAAGGATAGGGAGGAATCCGAGGGACGCAAGGCTGAAGGAAGATGTCTTGAAGGCTAGGTCGTTGGTCGGACGAGGATAAGTGCTGAGAGATTGTACTCGGGAATCCTAGGTTAGAGTTTGACCAATTGACTGGTAATTTTACTAGTCGATTGGTGTGTAGTCGGTTGGGCAGTCAATTGTGAGCGAACAGAAGGTTTCTATTCATTTTGCCTATGGAGGGAAGTCGAGTGGTCAGTCGAATGGTGTGTGGAGCAGTTGACTAGTCTTTATGACAGTCGACTGGTGAGTGAGTCGTTGGAGGTGTACCAATCACTATTTCACGTGGATCCGTTGACTGATAAACTTATCAGTCGACTGGTGGCGAGGGTTTTCTCCCCGAGTTCTATTTAAGAGAGATCAGGAAACTTGAGCAAAGTTGACAAAATAATGGTGGTTAACCCTATTAGTAGTCTACTGATCTCAAGAATATTCCATGTGCATCCGAGAAGTCTCAGAAGGGTTGTGGCGAAGTTTCTTCACCCATAATGAGCTACACAAACTAGCCAGAGGTTTTTGGGAGTCATCCATTGATGGATCATGATCGTCCACCTTACGGACTGTCATGGAGTAGGAGTGTATCTCCAAACCACGTAAACGAACGTGTCATTGTGGTTTGTTGTTCTTTTTGTTTAGTTTAGCTTTCTTGTTAGTTTATTTTGTATTCCGTTGCGTGCTAACAAGTGTAAGAAGTGAAGATTTGTGGTGACCAGCTATTCACCCCCTCTAGCCGGCGACAAAGGTCAAACACTCTAAACTTTAAACATGTTGTACATGTAATAGTTTTTACACGTTATAATAGCTACCAAAAGTTGTTTAATAATGTTGGTTTAAGGGGTATTCCAAAAGAATATTTTTGAAGGCCATCCTTTTTGATTTTTTTTAAAGATATATCTTTTGATGCTTTGTAATATTTGGGGTGTTTTTCTTAATTCAGTATCCATCTCTCCAAGCTAATTAATACTAGATGATCAATTAGACCTCATAAAACTTTCTTACGGGCCATTAGGATAAATTTAAAAATGCTGAGTGGTTCAGCAACTCAATATCCTAAATTTATCATCTCATTTGAGAAAAATATCTTATAATACGTCACAGTTGAAAATTAAATCATAAATATGTAAAAAATTATATGAGTGTTCTGTCACTGCTCCATAGCCTCCACCAAAATCTGGCCCATTCGTTCATTTGAAAACTTTGATTGATGCATAGAATTAGAGAAATGTTTAGCAGGGAATAATCTGTTAGTATGCAATTACCAGTCCTATCAATCAATCACGTAGCGATGTATAGATTTTTTTAAATTGGTATCAAATATTAAACTCTTTAAATTGATTAATTTTCTGATAAAAATTTATTACGATCATCGAAATTAATTAAAAAAATACTTAAATGATTTTATCTAAATCATCATCATTCTTACGTAGGCATCTTAGTCGAGTAAAATTTCCCTATATGAGAAGTGCACACCGCATGCCCACATCATGAGGGAGCAGCGTGGGACGCAGGCAAATTATTTCTTCACATGCAATGATTTACTGGTCCAAGGGCAACTGGTCAATTAAGCAACCTTTCTGAAATCTTAATTCAAATTAAATCGAAAACAAGAACTCGATCGTAACGAAGGAGCCTGTTTTCCTTGCATGTTCAATTTATACATGCCAAGTTGCTTATCTGGAGTAGGCCCAGTACTGCCTATAAAATGATAACAGAACATGCTTTCACTTTTGTGTTCCCTCACGTCAAGTTTGGCTTTTGCCTTTTTGTTTTCCCCTTCTTAATTGCTTGGATGTTATGAAGCATTTCCATGCATGTGTCCGCCCAGTAGTTCAATCTTGTTTCACCTTTTAGAAGACCATTGATTGAAGTTGCAAAGACAAGACGTTCTTCTGTTAAAACGAAGCAGTACAGATCTAACAGTAGAATTTTTTATTAAGGTAAAATTCTCATAACAGGAATTTAATAAGATTCCATCCGAATTAAGTACAACAACAATTAAATTTTATTTTACTAGATAGAGTCAACTATATAGATTCTTCTAGGTTGAACTGTTTCTCCTAATATATTATCATTTATATTTAAATAAAATTTATTTTATTTTATCTAAATTTCGTTGGTAAAATTATGCCTGCCAAATTATCTCCTGACTAACGATTTTTCATCGTAATTCCATAGCTAAACCACTGTGATAATAGAATTATAACGGAATATTCTATCGTTGGTAATCCTTTTTGTGTGTGTTACTAAATAAATATTTTTTTTAGTTTTTTCTCGTTTTGTATGTATTAAAGTATATTCGTCGTTCATATTATCTATCGTCGTTCATATTATCTACCTGAAGCATTAATTGGTCGTCTAAATTCATGTACATAACATCCTAAACGCGTTTCTTTAAATCTTGACTTTCTCTCTAATGACTTCCATCAGAATCAAGTGATCTTAAAATTGTCCAAAGTCTGCAAATCTGCAATTTAAGAGGTGAATGCTTCAAATCGACCTTTCTAACTCACGTGTGGCAAAAGGCGAAATCGCTTGCCTCCAGCGCCCCCAGTGCCCCCGCCAACCCGTCCCCAGGCCAACACGAAGGAGGTAAATCACGGGTGACTACTAACAACCAACAGCTCTTGTTTGATCAGAATCGCTGGAAATATACACCTAAATTGGAATCCTAAACCAAACTAATCTCTCTTTTTCACTTTCTCTTCGAACACTCCAACATCCAAAACCGTCCACAAACCCTAATGTTCTCATTAATTATAGGTGTCAAAATTGAACCCGACCCGACGACCCAACCCGAGTCGTCCCGACAAAAATCAGGTTCGGGTTGGGCATTTTCGTGTTCGGGTTGGGTTC